>JAPYZL010121440.1:0-12796 GCA_030522825.1 Platygaster orseoliae
AACATATTGAAAAAAATGCCTTAAACTTGGAATGCAACGACATTAATTTTCATCGTCATCATCGAGATCTGAGTCGCAGTTATGGCATGTATAATAAGAGCATAATTGATAAAAAATATTTACCCCACCTTTAGTGGCCGTCATTCCCCCACTGACCTTATTTTGCGCAAGCATGCACTACTTATTAACTATGTAATACACATGAAAAATTTTACTTGATTTAAAAAACTAATATCAATAGCAACATTTTAACATATCTACCTCGATTGTGTAGCTGAAAGTGTTGACGAAATAATCGATATTTTGAACACTTTAAAAAACTTTAAAATAGTTACGTATCGGCACTGGTCTGGAACTACAAGTTATAATAAATCCACACACTTCAGTATCTACTTAAAAACTACTTAAAAATGGAATAAGCTTTCTATCACAGTAAACGGTTTAGACCTACGTCAATTTTAAGTACCGAAAATGGTGATGGCCGTCATTACCCTATGGCCGTCATTACCCCACTGTCCCCTAGTATTTTTTCGATATTTTTATAAACTTCTTTGAACCATACGGTTCACTTTACAGATTTGGAAAATGAGATGCTATAGAATTCTAATTTCAATAGCATTTTAATAATGTATTGCTCTTAACCCTATTTGAAAGTAACTTTTTTTCAATTCCAACAGTTCATTTCAGTAATTTCAAAGATGTCTGGGAAAATATGATCGACGTAGATTTTTAACATTTCATAGATTTTTTATATTTTCATACTTTTTCAAACGTTTATAAGATTTGATTACGCTTTGTGGAATTCTAGTTTTTTATTGATTTCTAGTATTTTTATAAATTTTCCCATACATTTTTTTGGAATTCCAAGTTTTACAAATTTCACGTATTTCTTGAGATGTTTCACATAACAGTTCTTTTATCAAATGCTTATACTTTTGTTATTTCTTCAGAGTTAGTTTATGATTCCAAATAATTTTTGATTTTTTCATTACTTTGCGTATATATTTCTAGAATTCAATGCTTCTGATTTCAAACTTTCCTAGATGGTCAACATTTTCGTCAATTATTATTTTTTTTTTTTGAACCACTAGGATTAAACGATTTTTCAAATATTTTTTTTTACATTCTCCTAGCTAAACATTTGTAATTATTTATAATTACAAACTACCTACTAACTATACTTTAAGATTTTAAAAAACTAACAAAAAACATTCGTTACGTCTTCCAGATTCCAGTGAGTACATTTCGATAATTTTTATCCATTTTCATTATTTTTGTTTCTCATTTTTATTGATATTTTCATTTTCAAAAATCATTACTACTAGGGTAACACATGATTTTGTTATTTTTTGAATTTTCATTGATTTTGATGTTTATTATTTTTTTACTATTATTACAGATAAAAAAAAATTGATTTCCTTCTAATTGGATTCCTTAGATTGCATTTTTAGATTTGTCAATATTTCAAACCCATAGGAATTATTTATAATTCCTTTTTTTAATTGATAGGAATAGAGAATTTCTGAATGATTTCGCAGCTACAATCCTTCATCTTTTTACCCAACGAAAAAAAAAAAAAAAAGAAAACTTTTAACGATTTTCACTGCGCGAAGTTGCCAAGATTCCATATTCGTATTTCTCAGCAGCTCGCTAACTTTCCAGTCGGCGCGGTGACAGTGTCGAGAGATCCGATCTCATTCTCCCGCTGTCACCATTATAACGTCAGCGCGAGTTACGAATGAGAAAACGGTCATGTAATTTTCTCAACTTATGTATCGCTGCGTTTAACCGTTCCCGGTCTTCGTCTCCCACTGCGACGGTCTCCCGAGGAAACCCATTTCTTTAGAATCGTATTGCTGACATTCTACAAAATTAAGGAACTATTTTTTTTCGTGCTTCGGAATGAATCGCATGCAATATGATGTTGAACCCAATACTGCGTGAGGTTAAGTGCTGAATTCGTATCGTTAATTGAATCTAGGCATGTTAGGTAGAGGCATGCAGATTTCGTTGAAGTTTTTAGGAAGGCGTTGAGTGAAATATTAACAAAAAAAGTTTGAATTATAATTTTAATCTTTGAACGAATAAGTGACCTAAGTTTCGGGTTTTCGGTTACATTTTTTTTATTTCAGAAATATTCTTTATGGAAAAATTTGAATAGTGGAATTAAGTTTCTGTGATTTTCAAGTTACTGACGTATAGATGATTGTTATTTTTTAGTTATAAAAATGAAGAGCACTTAATTTCTTTTAGTACTACTTAGACACGTCCTGGAAATTCGAAAGTATCAGACGAACGATTGATGAAGCTCTGCTTATGCAACAGGTACGCCATATTTATCTTCCAAGATCCTCGACTTGCCTGACGCATGTAAAAAAACAAACTTTGTACCCTTTGACATCAAAACACTCGTTCGCAAACCCTCCACGTCCGTTTACTTCATTCCGCAATTACCTGGCCGTACGAAAACACTTTTCGTTTTTCATCCAGCCCCCGAGGAATTTTAATGAGATGCCGCATTAAGCTTGAACGACGCGTTTCACTTGTCATAGCCTGGGATGTATTTCCGTCCGCGCGAATGAAAAAAGCTCGCGTCACGGTAGATATCGCGTTTCTCAGAAAGCGTTTGTTTTACTTACAGCTCCCGGAGCTTGCGTTTCGCGAAAACATCATCTGATATCTTATTAGCTCGCGCACCCTCGGAAATTTATTACCGGCTCGAGCTTGGATTCCTCTCTCTTTTTCCACTCGGCTCTTTTCATCGCCGAGCCGGGCATTCGTCCGATTATTTTCCGCCAGATAAGTTTCAGCAGGAGACGATTCCCTTAACGAGCTAATGACGTTACAGTCGTTATGATTCGACGCGAAAATTTTCGCGCTTTTATCTGATAACGCGCTTTCGGGTCGAGTGGCTCGTTACGTCTACCCGGCTCCGCAATTAAAGTTAATCTGTCGCATCCAGTTGGAAAAAATTACACTACGATTAAAATTCCTACATTCCGAAATCCACAAAAGTATTTTCGGGTTGTATGGAACGTTCAACTAGACATTCACTTACCCTAAATTTTTATGTCGAATTTCGTCTTGGAAAAACCGTTTATCTGATTGCACCTTTTACTTTTTTGTTGCAGGTACGTACTCAACTCGCCGGAATAAAAAAGTACAAGCCAAAGCAAGATCGTGAGTAACGATAAGAGACGTTCTTTCAACGAGCGTTTTCCGTTTCCATTGCGCTCGACGGGCGTAACACGCGCCTTCGGCAAATCGCGAAATTAAACATAAAAAGCCTTTTCGCTTTGTAAAAGCGCGGATCGATAACAATCGGGCGATCAGCCAGACGCACCAAATCCCCGGCCGAATAAGAAGGTCGCTCTTAATTGAAGCCTAAGCCAGAATAAGTCTCTTAATTCTCCCTGGAAAATGCTTCGTCTTTGGACTATCGCTGTCACTATTAAAGGCTACCAACACCTGAGACCTCCGCAAAGAAATTAAGCAAATTTTTCCCATTTTTCATCTTCGTTTTCCAATACCTAGAGATTCCTGGATTATTTTAAACAATTTTTCTTCTTCCTCTTTCGAAGGGAACTGGGAAAAATTATTTTCAATTAGGAGGGAATATTTTTTCTAACTGAATTTCAAAGTTTAAGATTGAGAAAGTTTCAAGTTATGATTGTCGTGTGGATGTGAGGTTATAAATTTCGATATCAGGTTCATTCATTTATTCAGAATTTTGGAACATACAGTAGCGTGCGAAAGTTTTCAAAATTGATTATTTGCTAATCAAGAGAAAATAAGGTTTTTATTTAAAATTTTTTCTTTCTTATTTAATGTCTTTTTTTGTTGAATTTAGTTTTGAAACTTTTCATTTTTAAAAATATAGCACACGGTGAGAAAAATTGCAGCATATCGTACATTAACTGCGAAAATTTTTACTTTGAAAAAATGTAAACTGCTTTTATTCGTCCAAAAAAGTATTATTTGCTCTAATGATTTAAAAACTTTTAACCGCCAGAAAAAGGATATTTGAAATATATGATGTTAAAAAATTCTATTACACATGTAAAATTTACTTGACGCATGAAATATTCTGCCATGGGGTCAGCAATGAATATTACGTTCAGAGTTGTTAGTTTTTACCGTGCAGTAAAAGTAAAAATTACACGCACACTCAAAGTGTGGTTTCATGAATGGATCTTATACACATTAGTCAAAAACTATTCTTTAAATAACATGGTTTTTTAAAATTCTTTTCAAATTTTCAGTTTAAAAAAACTTTTTATTAACCGTTTTTAATACAAATGTTTTCTTAAAATCGCTGCCTTCATAAAGTTTTTGTAAAGTCACTTCTAATTATTGATGAATTAATACCGTTATTGTAATATTTATTAATTATTGATGAATTATTAATTTTATTCATGTATCTTATACGAATTTCTCAAAAACCGTTTTTTTTATAAAAAGTTTTTTGAAAATTATTATGAAGTTTTCAGCTTCAAAAATTTTTTTCAAACTGTTTTATAAAAAAATGTTTTCCTTAAATCGATGACTTTATAGAATTTTCGTAATGTCGCTTCTATAATAATTATTGATGAATTATTAAAAAAATATTATTTATATATTCTTCATTTATGAAATATTATTATTTCAATAAATTTTTGAAAATGTCAATTGATTTAATAAATTAATTGAATATAACTATTCAAATAATTATTATTTATCATCAATAATTGATCAATTATTGAATTATTGATTTCATGAATATATCTTTTACAAATGTCACAAAAACTGTTTTTCAGATAAAAAGGTTTTTAAAAATTCCTATAAAATTTGCAGCTTCAAAAAAATTTTTTTAACCGTTTATCGCAGAAAGTCACCGTTTATGAACAATAATTTTTATTTTGTCAAATGAGAAAAAAACAAGTGGCAATGTGAAAAAATCCTTTAAAAATAAATAATTTTCCTCCGCATTGATAAAATATTACAGAGGGTGCCTGCCGCGTAAAAATTACTTTTTCCCAAAGTAAATTTCAACTCGCACACAATAGTTTTTAGTTGAACCGCAGCATTTTTCCCATGTATAAAAATTGCTTCAAAATCAAGAGATTTTACTTTTTCGGAAAATAAACCTTATATATTGAAATGTAAATAATAGAATCCTACGGTAAAAATTAGTTTTTTTTTTGAAAATAAAAGCGATATACTTTGGAAAAAGTAAAATTTCCATCAAGTTTTCTCTCCGTGCAAAATATTGAGTGAAAAGTAGAAGGAACAACTGATAACAAAATAGTGTTATCGTATTCTTTTGAACTCTAAATTGAAGTATTAAAATTTATATTTTAAGATTAAAATGAAAAAAAATTAGGTTTTTTTAAAACATTTTTAAAGTTTTACTAAAATTTCGGCTTACTCAACTTTTGATTAGAGAAAAACAAAATTTAAAAAAAATTGCTAATATTTTACTATGTGCTGTTTTTATAACTTCTAAGAAATTCGAATATTAAACAATTTGAGTTTTTTTCCAACAGTATTACATGTGTCACAATTGATTGTTTCCTTATAAAGTGAATAAAAGTTTTTCATTTTCAATTTTTTCTTTTTTATTTGATTTCTTATTTTTAAATTTAGTTTTAAAACTTTGAATTTTTTTGAATATATTGTAGCAAAATAATGAGTTAAAAAAGTAGAACGAACTGATAAAAAAATTGTGTGATCGTCTTCTTTTGAACTTTAAATTGAAGTATGAAGATAATTATTTCAAAATTAGAATTTCTTCACTGCAGTCTACTCCCCAAAAATTTCTCGAAAATCAGACTGAAACAAGTGGAAAATACTACTTTTTCGTTCTCATCTTCCAAGTATAAAACTATTTCTTTTTTATCCTATTTCAAAGCAGTAAATCAGCTCTCTGTGATCAAAAGATCGCATCCGAATAGAAATTTGCAAGCAAATGCAAAAGTTTCGTGTAGCGTCTGGTGATTGAAGGCGCTCGATTCAAACTTATATATTCGGGTAAAATACACACCGACAGCGACGCCAACGAATTTCTTGCGTCCCCTGGGCATCCGCGAAATGCGTCTCCGAGACATCTTGAAAGTGCGAAACGTATACGCAAGTAAGCTCTCTTTGACCCATACAATTTTCTCGACTTCGTAGCCATTCGTGCCCTCTTTTAATGCCGGCTTCCCAAGTGCTATACTTTTACGCCCGCGTGCATATTCGTCCGCAGGGCATGCTGAAGTTCCGAAGAAATGCTTACTTCCAGTCGAGACTTTGTTTTCTTAAGAGCTTCGTGTACTTTTTTCAGCGAGATTGAACAAAAAATTATTGATCAAGTTTGCAGTTTCATATGATTTTACTATTGAAAGTAACATTCTAAAACGTAATTAGTTTAATTTATAAAAATTAAAACTGCAGTTCCGAAAAAACATTTGAAGTTTGAATTCGTTGTCATTCATTCATCAAATTTTTCTTGATGGAGTAATGAGAAAAACTTCCAAGATATACTCTTAACTTTCGAAATACTTCTCATCCCAAAAACCCTCTGGAAACACCGAATTATAAAGCCTAGCGCCGCCTGCGGCAAATCCTCTCGCTCGTAAAAGCTCCAGAGAAAGGTCGTTGTAACTCTAATTACCACTAAAATAATCATTTCCAGAGCTTTGAATACGTCAAAACCAAAATTGTTTCAACCGAGAAATCACAATTCTCGCTGGAAAAGATGATTAGCTGAATTTGAAAATGTTTTCTCGTGAAAAAAGTACGAAAACACGCTTTGCGAAAAACTTCGTTGTTCATTTCCCAAATATTCTTACTGGAAGTATAAAACGACTAATTGGTTGGATCGAGTTGAGTAGACGTAGACCCAAACAAATAAAAATCCTTTTGAAAGAACTTTCATTCTGGGAAAAAAAACCGAAGTTATCCAGAAACAGTCGCAACTACCGCGACAAACTGAAATATTTAAGTGATTTCGGAAAATGTTTTCCCGGGGAGCACTAAAACACACTTGTGATAATTCGGCTTGCCGAGATTAAGCGGACTTAATCGAGGGGAGTGGGGGGGGGTTGGTGGAGGGGGGAAAAGGAGGAGGTACCGCGGAAGTTCCGGTTTTCGTTCGTCTAAGTCTCGGCTTTGTTCCCGGCGATGGTGGATTGCCAATCAGTTCGACGTAATCCCCGCGGCGACGAAAGGATATCGCGGTAGTAATATGGCGCGAACTAAGCTCCTTCCTTGGGTGGAAAAAAAGCACCCCATTCTTTGCCTTCGATTCTCCCCCTCCGCTTTCCCTTGTCCCTCCGAAAGATGCGCGATCGACTTGGAAAATATTAAATATTCCAATACACCGAGGGTTTGGTGAATCGGGAGAGGGAGAGGGGAGGCTTAGGCCCTTAAGCTCGCTGTGATTGAACTATTTATGGAGAACGTCCGGCGCCGTTGTACATCATCTAATCTACTTTGCGATGCGCCTTCTTCGAATACACTTCCATCGATCCACGCTGAAACGTAAAGGATATTGAAATAATTGAAGTTACTGAACAATTTCAGTTATTCGCGCGACTTTTAGAATATTCATCGAAATTTGCGATGCTTCTATGTAGCCTTCGAGTCGAGGCACTCGATGGTGAAAAGCGCTTTTCCGCGGCGGCAAAACAAGATTTGCTAGAAATTCCGGGGTGGCGAAACGCGATTCGAGCCTTTCTGGAATAAGGCCTATTATCGCGACACACTTTCCGAGGGGCTGCCTCTGGAGCACGGACTTTTGAGCTTTCGAGCGCGCTCGTCGTCGAGGCCCAAAGCGGATCGTTTCAGAAGCGCCGGCTTTTCGAGGTGAAATTATTACCGAGGTAGTCATTCAGTTCTGCAAATTTGAGGCGCACTTTTTAACGAGTCGAAATCCCTAACTAACTTTGTTGCAATTAAATGCGCAGCGGGCGCTTAATTGCTGAAGACGTGGAACGAGCCGCGGTGGAAACGAGATTTTTTCGGATTGAACGAGGGTCGGAGATTTTTTTTTCGTTGAAGGCTTCGTTTAGGTGCTGACAAGCTTAATGCATTATTAAAATGGAATATGAGGAGGCATTTTTTTCAGGTAGTTTTTTTATTTAAGTGAATAAGGAAATTGATGGAGGAATGTCGTTGGAAAGTACATAATTTTGCATCAATGTTAGGTAGCTGGAAAAAAAATGAAGTCAATGCATTTTATTATTTGTTAAAAAAAAATTTGCCTATTATTTTAAATACTACGTTTGCTATTAGAGGTATCCAATCAATAGGGTTTTCAACTTCTGAATATCCGAATTTTATAATAAAGTAAATTTTATAGTACAGTTTAAATAAAAGAAAAAAAACTCTAGAACAAGTTATAAATGAATATCTTATTTTATTTCAGTTTATATTTATATTATGTATTCGTATAAGGTCGGTTATAAAAACTGGTAAATGTATAATAACTTTATACTTTGAACTATTTTTAATTTTTTTTTATGAGAGTTTATATCATTAATGCAACTCAATTTATTAAATTATTTGGCAGAGCTTGAAAATCGAAAATCAAGTCTACTAGTCATAGCCTTTTGGAAATGTTGATTAAGTACTTCACACTCCCCACCAGGGGAGTAGATAGAAAAATTTTTCGGAAAGAGTTTTTTTTTCAATTATTTCCTTTGTGATTCTATCCTTGTTATTCTCTTACAATCTGGTTACAGAACTTCAATTTTAAAATTTTTCAAAATTTACGATTTTAGATTTGTACAACTTCTGGAGTCCAGAATCGCACATATTTCATGTTCATTTTTAATATAATGAAGTTCGATGTTTGTGATTCTCAAGTCACTGAAGTTAACATTTCATTGTTATAAACTTATTGTTTTTTTTTATAATCTTTAGTATTTGTAAGCCTCAAAGATTTGTTTGATATTATTATTCAGCTTTCTAGAATTCGATACGCTGGGAAACGAAGTTCTAAAAAATTTTATATTTTTTTATTGATTGTTGAGAAAAATTTCACATTAATTTTAAGTATTGCTTCGATACTTAAAATTTTCTGATAGTAATGGAATGTTGTACTATTTTCAGGCGTTTTCATAGATTTTTAGTGATTCTATGGATCGCTCTATAAACTTCTAGAATTCAAAGATATTGTGTTGAAAACTTCAAAAATTTTTGACATTCAAATTCAAATTTTTAGTAAACAGTACCTTTTAAAAGGTTTTTTCCCGATTTTTTTATTATTTATAACATCTAAAGAATTTCCTACTATTTTTTTATTGATTTCTCTATGGAATTTAAGAATTACAAGGTTTTTAAGTTTGAAAAAGTTGATGAATTCTCATTAGCAAAATCGATAGTACATGGCCCCAAACGCATATATGCCTAAGCATTTTCAAAAGTTAGCTCTTGTTTACGAGTAAATAATTATTAAAAATTCTAAATTAAAAATCCTATAACTTCCTCAATTTTCGTCCGATTTTAAAAACGAAAAAAGGGAAATCGCCCTTCTAAATTGGGGTACCTATTTCTGCTGAAAAATTTGCGGAAAGTTGCATTTTTTGCAATTTTTTGCAACAAATTTTGCATTATTTTGAAAGTTTTCAAAAATTTTCGGAATGTTTCAATTTCGGGAACAAGCATTAATTATTGATTTTCATTCAAAGTTTTATTAAAGTTTCTTGAGAATATTAAAGTTTATAAAATTTTTATTAAAGTCATTAATTATTATTATTCCCGAAAATGCAACTTTGCGAAAATTTTTGCAAACTTTCACAAAAATGCAACTTTCTGCAAATTTTTCAGCAGAAATAGGTTCCCCAATTAAAAAGAGCGATTTTCCTTTTTTCGTTTTTGAAATCGAATGAAAATTGAGGGAGTTATACGATTTTTAATTGAAAATTTTTAATAATTAATTACTCGTAAAAAAGAGCTAACTTTTGAAAATGCCCCGACATATGCGTTTGGGGCCATGTACTATCGATTTTTGCTAATGAGAGCTTATCAACTTTTTCAAACTCAAATTTTGTTGCACAGTGTTGTAATATATTTTTATAATTTTTGAAACATAGATTTTCAGTGTTTGTCGAATTTTTTTTTTTATAATTATGAAACTCTAAGGATTCTTTTATATTTTTATAGATGTGAAGTATTTTTGTAGATTGCTATAACATGGAGATTTCTAGAATCAAAATTTCGATCTTTTTTTAGAAATCCTATAGATTTTTGAAAAAATTATATCAACGTAGATTTTTAATGTCTAGCAGATTTATTTTCTTTCGTATTTTCTGTAGTGTTCATAATATTTTGTCACATTTTCTAATACTTTTATAGATTTTTAGTGTAACTCTGGATTCAATTTTTTTTATATATAATGCACTGGGTTGAAACAATGATTCAAAATTCAATGTTGAATTCAAAAATAAATATTCATTATTTAAATTCTTTATTCTTCTAAAGCCAGAGTTTTTGTTGTTATCGAATGAATAAAATCAAGAACTCTGTATTTCGTTCAAATTTTAAAACTCACATGAAACCATTCGTTCTCTCCTTTCGAAATCAGTTAAGACTTTTTTGATAACTTTAACTTTTTTTTTTTATTTTTCATGAAATAATCTCTGATTTTGTCCGAATTTCGGCACGGGTTTGAGCTCCCAAAAACTGGCATTTGCCTTCGCGCCTGCTCTCAAATCCTCCTTCACTCACACACACTCAATTTGCTTCTACAATACCGAATTAATAGAGATGTCACGGCCAATGAGCGCTCTCCTCGTGCCTCGTTTTCGTGAGGATCGCTTAATAACTCGTTACGTGCAAGGAGAAAACGTCGGGCTCGTTCGGGGCGTTTTACTCCGGATGACACGGACGGGCACGGGGTGTTGTCTGCTCGTGGGAGTTTGGGTAAGTGAATCCGAAAAAAACAAACGCACTTTGATAATGTTTGTCCAGCGTGATTGGTCTGATTGAACCCCGGACCGGGGAATTCGGTGTTCACTTATTCATGGCTTTACCTTGACGAAAAAACAGGGAAAAAAGCTCCAAAAGGAGACGCGCACTCGAGCAATCGATCCCGATAAGCAAATTCGTTATATCATCCATGCAAAAAATTTGCGTCAATTCCGAAAAACCACGTTTTTTTTGCATTTGCATTTGATGAAAAATTCGCGTATAAATAATCCGAAACATGTTCAAGCTTTGGGAAAAACTTTTAAACGAAAGACATATACAATGGGAGAGCTGAAAATTGAGAACGCCAACGTCTTTCCCTCCCAGCTTCATGCGACAGTTAAAAGTGAATAAAATATGGGGAAAGTGCTCTGCGGGAATAATTCAATGACTTTTTGACAATCTACTTTATGCGCACGTTACTTTATTCATTACGATCCAGGGACTTTTTTTGTACACGATATTTCTTGGAGCTTTTTTTTGCATGGGGATCGCGGACGTCGGTTTATTTATTTTCGAGGGTTGTCTTTTTTTAAGAGGTGTATTTTTTTATGTGGCTCGTAAATACGCTATCAGTTCGCTCCGAGTTTATGCATTCAATTTTGTGGTTCGACCTTAATGGCGCGGAAATTTTCTGAAGGAATGTTGTGGTTCGACAAACTCGTGGGTGTATGATTAATTTTCAGGATGATATGAATTTTTAATTGTGAATTATAGAGGGGTTCATGAAATTTTTTTAGTTGAACGAAAACCAGCAAAAATAATTGATGCTTCTGGAATCTGGGAAGTTATATTTTTTCCGTAACGGATTTTTGCAAGTATCTCGTACCTATTGACGAGCCATCAGATTGAATTTCCCCCTCCCTTCGCCCCCCCCACTCCCACCAATACCAACCCCAATGAGCCTCCTTCAATTATCCGCGAGCGATTAATGCTATCGGTCAAGTGAGCTCGAGGGCTACGAACAAAAAAGGGACGAGGAAAAATAAGAAGGGAAAATTATAACAAGGGAGAACATGAAGGTGTAGACATGAGGGTTGGGGAGGGGGATCAGTAGTAATCTCACGGATTGGTAAAATATGGAGGGACGTTTAAAGTAGCGGATTTAGGGTGTTTTTTTACGCGGATAAGCTCACTTACTAATTTTTTTAGATCGGGTTTTCATAAAGCGTGTATAATTTGTTTTCCAATTTTAAATTGATGGTTTAAAGGATTTTAGCGAAATTTTTTTTTAATAATGATTGGGTTTTAGAATGTTTCAGTGATAATATGAGTATTTTCGGTAGGAGGACACTTTTCCCAATCAACTTTTCCGAATGGACACTTTTCCCGAAAAATCCTGTTACCAATGAGAAGTGTTTCCCAAAGTACTTTTTTCCCAAAGATCTTTTTCCCAAAGTACTTTATTAGGTACTATAAAAATAATATATTTATAGTGGTACTATTATTAGTAATAATTATATCATTAATTATAGTTCTTATTATTATATATTTATAATATTTTGATTTTTTTTAAACGCAAGTTGATTCAAAAGAAATTAATGACGATTTTATTCTAATTTTCTAATGTAAATAAATATTTATTCATTAAATGTATGTAAAAAACGAGGTAATTTCAATAATGTCAATAACTACAATGATGATATAATTTATTAAATATTTCATTATGAATATGTTATTATCATACAATAAAAATTACTACTCTACAATAAAAATATGAATTTATTGATTTGAATAAGAAAATTACAAAAATGATACAGATATACATTTCCATTTGATTTTTCACTGATAACTTTTTATTTATAAAAAATTAACTGAGAATTTATAATAATGTTTGCATTTATTTCAGAATTTTCATTACTGA
>JAPYZL010121530.1:0-10525 GCA_030522825.1 Platygaster orseoliae
TGTGATTCAACTCGCGCGCTTGAGCACTCGCTGCCGCTCGTGCCCAAATGCTCGCTCGTAGAATCATTCTATTCCTCCCTTGTAGCATAAATATCTATTCCTATCTAATTCATGAAAACAAAAAGCAAAGAATTTCCGACGATGTTTTTTTTTCTTGGTACGGCGCCAAGTAGTCGGTCTGTCTACTGTTATCTAGTCTCAAAGCAGATTAATGTACCTCAAGGGTCCTATTGTTAAAACCATTCAGCGTCCTCAAAGAAGAACTGGCCTCAACGCAGAGTAAAGGTGGGGACCCCTCCAGAGTTGAAATAACTGAATGTTTACGTTTCGAGGTGGTTGGAATAAGTGGGAGTTCACTGTAAACCTTTAAGGGATTTCAGACGGCCGATCTCAGGCTGTTTTTAAAACAATTATTTTGCAGCTACAAGGTAACTAACTCGTGCTGCAAGAAGGTTAAAGTTTTGAAAAATCACCATTTTTATGACAAAAAACGTTTTTTTTTAAATCCCTCCTTTTTTTTTTGATGGTCTATTTGACCCAATATTTTTATGATTTTACTCGTAAGCTATACCTAAAATTTTAAAACAAATTTCAAGTGTCTACATTTAGTACATTTAGTTTTATTCGTGAATGAATATGAGGGTTATTTCCAGACAAAAACATGAAGTTCTGTAAAATGACGAGTTTTAGAAAAAAATTCGTAATTTCTCCATTTCATAAGAAATCTACACAAATTTTTCAAAACTCTTGTTCTCTAATGCTTGCCCTTGAAGGAACAAAAAACCGTTTTCGAAAATTCCCAACCGATTTTTTGTTCTACTCGGTCAAACATGATCAAAAAGTCAAATTTTTACCTAAAAATGCACTATAGAAGTGGCAATCGGGTAATCTTTTTTTCAAAATTTACCATCGTCATCTTTAATGGTAAATGGTGAGGAGGCTTTTATATAAGCTTAATTAAGGGAATGCGAATCTCCCCCCCTCCCCCCGGCGAGGCCATCCGCCTAGCGTTTGGTAAAACTGAAATATTTTTTGGATTAAATTTTTTCGAAAGCAGTCCATTGTGGAGGAAATCTTCCTGAACGAAAATTTTCCGAAATATACTTTTTCATATTTTTTTCATCGGATTGATGCCCCATGACGAAATACGAGAAATATAAATGGCTTTAAGTTTCGAAGAGCGTTTTTACTTTTTCAAACTCTAGGCAAATGTTTTATCATTAATGTAATTATAAAATCATTCAATTTCTATAACATAAGAGTATTATTATATTATTGTTATAACTTTCATTCAATTATTATTATTTACTGACGTTATTATGATGGAAGGAAAGAAAAACATAGTCAACGTAAAATTAGGTTGAGATTTTCAATTTAATTATCGTTTAATCAAAAATTTTATATGCATATGATATATTAATTGTCAGAGTTGATATGATCTAAATATTATGTTGGCGACAATCTTGATAGTATTACTTATTTAAAAAAAATGGATTAAAAAAAAAAGTTTTTTGTCGTAAAAATGGTGATTTTTCAAAACTTTAACCTTCTTGCGGCACTGGTTAATATGCATCAATCGCGATGAAATTTGTACACTCGTATTTTTTTGGCACTTTGAAACTTTTAGGGAGGCACGTCCATCGATTTTCAAAAATGACCAAAATAAGGACCACCCTAATACACGTTCTAGTTTTTTGTTTGTTGTTTCTTATATATTTGTAGTACATAAATTCATTTTTGTGTGAAAAAATTGTATTCTCTAAGTACAAATTTTCTGCAGTCAATATGACCTTGTCACGCTGACTTTCACTGCTGGCCGATAATAAATCTCGGAAATCAGTAATCTGCAACAGAAATCGATATGCATATTAGTATTTAATCGATTAATGTACATTAGGTTTTCCGGATTATGTACCTCGGTCATGTCAAAATGTTGATTAGTAACAAAATGCCGGCCATACGAAAAAAATGGTTCATTTTTTCCACCTTTTTTCACCTTCAGACTGCTTGAAAAAATATTAAACATTAATATTTTTAATCGCCCGACGATCATCATCCGAAGAAAAATCTGTACAACATATTCCTATAATTTCAAGTTGATGATTCTTATAGTTGCTGAGAAAAATTATTGGTCAGCATAAAAAATGTGGTTTCAAGCAATAGCTTTCTGTATATCTAAGCGCTAAAGTGTGACGTTTTGCGGCGGGACCAATGTTTCCGAAACAAGGTTAATTAACGTCGCACCTTCAGCATGACGTTAATCTATTTTTGTTTCGTAAATATATGTGTCGTCATGAAACATTATAACTTTAACGCCGATATATACGTATAGTTTTTTATATAGAAACCATCAACAAAGCAAGTTGTTAACCTCATGCGGAGCGACGATAAAATTTCAGGTTGTGTTGAGCAATGTGCCAAACACATGCGCAGGTTACGTGACGAGTGCAAGAAAAAGCAAAATTGTAGCGCTGAAGCTACTTTTTCGTCTTTTTTTGTCCGAGTCACGTGACCTGCGCAGGCGTTTACACGTTGCCGAATACAATGTGAAATTTTTGCGTTTATATGCATGAGGTGATAAACTCGCTGTTGATGGTTGAGGTATAAAAAACGCGTTTAAAGTTTCGACTTGACTTTTCGTCATTTTCGGAGGCTTACCTCTAGTCAGCGATACCAACCTCTAGCTGCTCCTGTTTTTTGCTTCCAGTCAGTGTTCGTAATTCGTAGTACTTTAGTACTACTAAACAAGGACAGACTTATGTTTGATTGAGCGCTAGAAAAGGAACGAAGATGGAAAAGTTACGAACACTGCTCCCAGTAGTAAAATCTCCTTTCTTCAACTCCCACGAGGAATTTTTACTTTCGGACCCCTGCTGAGAGTTGGAAAAATAATGAATTACCTGATTGTTGACGTGAAAGTTCTTCTCTCACGCTAAACCGTGGGAGAAGTACGTACTTCTTCCTCTGCGTATCGATGTGGGTATAGCGGGTTTAGCTGAATCTTCCTTCGTCACCTTCAATAAATCAAATATTGCCGCCGCGGAGAATTTGAAATCCACGCATGTAACAAATGTAAATTTCATAATTCCCGCGGCG
The DNA here is from genome assembly GCA_030522825.1 of Platygaster orseoliae. Lineage (NCBI taxonomy): Eukaryota > Metazoa > Arthropoda > Insecta > Hymenoptera > Platygastridae > Platygaster > Platygaster orseoliae. The sequence goes on from JAPYZL010121530.1 coordinate 3,097, forward strand.
ACCATATTGAATTTTTTGATTGTGACGACGGAGCTACACCCTATTGATGTTGATCGAATCCGTGCGATTGCGCACCATAACCTTAAAGTAAATTCGACGTAAACAACCGGACGTCAACAACCGTAAACAAGTCAAAAAGTGAAAAACAACAAAAAACAACACATCACGGGTTTCGAGGAAAGTGATGGTGAATATCTATCTATATGCTCTGCTAATGCCGCTCGAAGTTCGGGGAAAACCGCACTTGCGGAAAGTGAAAAAAAGGACCAGGGCCATTGTTGCGTCCATCAGTCACGTAACACTTTATTTGTTTTCCTCTCAGCGGGCCCCTCAATCACATATTCCTTGTGGTCGTTGAATAAAGTATTATGTGATTTTGCCGCGCGAGCGTAGCGAGAGCGGCAAAATCCACGCTCGTGGAATGTTCTCCTTCTCCAACTAGTCGCACAATATACTATTTTTTGCTCTCGTTAATAGATAATTAAGATATTTTTTTTTCTTATTTGCGCAATTGGGCGCAGAAATTCAGTTTTCGGCGTTCTAACATTACTTCATTCAACAAGCACAAATGTGGGTACTGAGTTTGTGGATTGAAAAACGACCTCAGAGGGTGACGGTGTATAGTACATAATACAATATAACGCAAAAAAATTACTTTTTAAAACTTCTAAACGGTAACACCCCCTTAAATTCAATAATCATAAAGAACCACAATATTACTCAATAAATTCATAATCATTTTTATATACACAACATTTCATTCAGTCACTTCTTCTGATCCTCATCGGGTAATGCTGTAAAATATTTAATTAATACACTTAATTTAACGTAATATTCAAGATATTAGCTTAATATTCGAGAGGCTCCTTAGCGCAATGGTTACGTCGGCGGTCTACGGAATCTCAGGTGACGGGTTCGAGTCCCGACTGGTGCGGGAACTTTTTTAATCGAAAAAATTTCTTTCACCAGCACGGGTGTGGAATACTGTTACCCTCCTCGGGCTGCCACAGGGTTTTCCTCAAAGAGGTTTTCCCCCGTGGGCGATTGTTAGGCTACGGTCGATGCAGTCGCGCAAATACCAGCTTGGGGAGTAAGGGAAGGGGAGGATGGAAGGACTAAAACCGACGCCTTTGGCGGGGAGCGCCGGCCTTACCGACGCGGAGTTGGTCGCCCTTAGTGGGACCTTCTCCGGTGCCCGGGGATTATGACCCGATCCTCAAGTTCTGAGGAGAGAGTGCCGGCTTAACCGACAAGGTGTGGAACCCTGTGCGCCGCCCACAGAGGTGTCCTCACTGGAGATGCCCCGGGTCACGGTTAGATGGAGGAAAAAGGGTTATAGAGAGAGAAGTAATGGTGGGATGGTATCCGAGCCACATAGGCTGAGGCCGAGAACCGGAGAAAAAAAAACTTAGTATTCAAGACATTCATTTAATATTTAAGATATTATTATCCCAAATGAATATTGAAATCATGAACATCAATAATTAATGTAATTATCAATCAATAATATAATAATCATGATAATATTTATTATTCAAGATATTATTAACTCATTTAAGAAGTATCTTATTGTTTAAGATAATCAGTGTATTTATTTAATATTAAAGATATTAACTTAATACTCTCAAAGACAATCAACATTTATAGCTTCATTATTTAGAAGCACAGCTTCGAGACTTGAAGTGTCGAATACACTCATCCTCCGATATTTGTCCCTCTGTCAGTCTTGTCCGGCCTATAACGAATCTTTGTTTACTACTGTGTGGCTCCAAGGTGAATCAGGTTTTCACAGTCGACACAATCGACACGTCTCGGTGTTTTCCATCTGAGCCGATCGAATAATTAGTCACTCTATTAAATATAAAACATTCTCTGACGGAGCGCCCGGCGAAAGAAAACAAAAATTTTTTCCATCGGCCTATTTTGAAGGCATAGATATCGAAGGATGAGTGTACAGTCATAAATAATTGAAGACATTGAACAACGAAAAACCAGAACAGAAAAATAAATAAATTTATATAAATAATACGTATCATCCAAACAGAAATGATTTTGCACTGGACGTTCAGGGACACCGAGTGCAAGGAGCATTGCGATCCAATAGACCATTTTACTTTCGTAAAAATTTAATGCGCATGCGCTAAAATTTCGGGCAACTTTGTATGGAGAAGTATAGGAAAGTACATGTTTTTTATGAAATGAAGGAAAATCAAGCCAGTGTGAATTGCAAATTTACTGAAAAACAAAATTCGGTAAATTTTAGGATATTTTCAAACACTTTTATTAATATTTTAAAATAAAATTTGATAGCCAGAATTGGAAAACAACGACTTTTGTACAATATTCTGAAATTCATAAATTTCGTTCACCAGTGAATTCGCCAATTGCGTATGGTTTTTTTTTTTTTTTTCATGAAAAACCACTTTCTTATAATCTCCCATTATAAGTTGCCCTAATTTTGGACGCATGCAATCATTTTTTCTGAGAATTTAAATGGTATATTAGCACATACTTGATATGGCCTTATGATCGTGAACGGGCAAACATACACTATTAAAAAAAAGTTGGTATATTTCCCATAAAAGTATTGGAAATTTATAACCCATATTCTGTATGGGATTTTTTCCATAAACAACTGTTAAAATCTCCCATGTACGAAATGAAATTCTTCATATTGAGGTATGCAAATTTCCCATAAAAGTATTGAAAGTTTTTAATACATACTATGTATAATTTTTTCCATAAATAGCGACCCAATCGGACCCAAAAAAATTTACATAATTGAAACTTTGATGAAAATTTTTTTTTATTGTAGATGTACATACTTTCTCTGTGTGAATCATCAATATTGCTCTAAAATCCAAACCAGTTTCACCAGCCCGTTGATCCCACTAGGAGTTGAACCCGCGCCCTTTCTATTACTAACCACCCTATCTAACCATTACTCTAAAGGACGGCTATACTCATGATGAAAATAAAAAGGTCAAGTTTGAAAGGAGCTTCGTACAGTTGCATATTTTTAAATAAAAAATGTATTAACAAGGGCTTGAATAATTCACGATTTCATAAAATAAAATATTCTAAGAATGTGCGAATCACTAAAATAGTCTGAATTTTCGTAAAATATACATTTCATGATGATTTTAACAAGTCAAATGTTCGGAGGTGTACTATACTTTTCTTCATAAACAGGGTGATCCAGAATCCCCGTTACAAAAAAAACTACGTATTTCTTTTTGAATTTCAAGTCAAAAAGTCCTTTGCCACTTTTTGCGAAACTCAAAATTAAAAAAGTTATTCGAGTTTGAAATTTAAACAATAAACGCGCTTTTACGATAAGTGGGGATAAGAACCACGTACTAAAATGAACTTAAATTTTCTTTAAATTTTTCCGAGTTGGAAAGTTCTCTGCCACTTTTCGCAAAACACAATGAGAGAATAAAAAAAAAAAAAAAATATGAGAGTTAGAAGTTTCAACTAATCAGATCTCTTAGATTTCAAACTCGAATATTGTTTTTCATTTTGAGTTTTGTGGAAGTGGCAAAAAACTTTTTGACTTAAAAAAAAATGAAGAAAATTTTGGTAGAATTTAGTCCGTACTTTTTATCCCTATTTTTCGTAGGAGCGCGTTTATTGTTTAAATTTCAAATTCGAATAACTTTTCTGATTTTGAGTTTCGCAAAAAGTGACAAAAGACTTTTCGACTTACATTCAAAATGGAATTTGTGGTTTTTTTTTGTAACGGGGATTTCGGATCACCCTGTACATAAAACAAAATTTTTCCCACTATTATTAAAACATAATTTCGACATTTGACATTAACAGAAATCCCGAGATAAAAATGATTTTTAAATATTACTTTCTTACGACAGGAATACTACCATAAAGTTATGGTTTCAAGTATATAAAAAATCCTTCAATAACTTTTGGAATCATCCTATACAAAATACGATACAATACTTTTACATATGAAGTATGGAAAGCGTACCATATACAAAAGGAAAAAGTACCATAAAATTATGGTAATCTGAAGTATGGAAAAAATTCTCTCGCAACTTATGGAAATTTTTCCATACGTAGTAAGGTACTATATTTTTCCATTCAAAGTAAATAAAAAGTACCACATGGATAATGTAAAATTGCCATAACATTATGGTAATAAGAAATATGGAAAAAATTTTCCCTTAGTTATGAAATTTCTTCCATATAACGTATTGTATTCATACTTTTCCATACAAAGTATGGAAAAAGTACCACGTTACGATATGGAAAATTTTCAATCATGAACAGTGTACTTTCTCCAACTCGTAACTCAAACACGAACAGTGACGGACTTAAATAACCGCACACCGCTCGACCAGCGACGAATCGAGAGAGAACTTAGCGGACGCACTCATTTCACCGAATTTTCAAAACACCGAATTAGTCATGTGTCTGAATTATGAAATTCCGAAAAAGAAAAAGACCGAGAAAAAAATGCTCCCAATCACGATTGCTCTGAAACTTTGTTCCTCCGAAATTTTAAATTGCCGCCATCCCATTTCGATGAATATTCATACCACCGATCGACAAACGCGCCGAAAATTCGATTCACTGAAAATCCATAATCCCGATACAATGAAATCCTGGATTTTTGTTTCTCCGAGAATTTCATTTTCAGAATTTTCAATACGCCGAGAAAATAACTGACCGATTCTGATTTTATCCGATTCTCCGATCAACCGTTTATTCACTTCACCGAATCGTCATTAAACAGAATCCACATTTGCCGATTGTACAAATGTCCGATTCATTATAGTTCGAATTATGGGGGTGTTACCGTCTAGACGGCCGATTTTAAGATGTTTTTCAAAAAATTATTTTGCAGCTACAAGGCAGCATACAACATTCTGGTTTTTGCTTGTTGTTCCTTATTATTCGAAGTATAGAAGCTTATTTTTGTGTCAAGAAAATTTATTTTCTAAGTACAAATTTTCAGCGGTCAATATGATCTTGTCACGCTAATTTTCACTGGTGGCTGATAAGAAATCTCGGGAACCAGTAATGTGAAACAGAAATCGATATGCAGTTATGCATCTGCATTAAATTCTTCGGATAATGAACCACAGTTTTAGTCAAAATGTTGATTGGAAACAAAATGGCGGCCAGACGAAAAAAAATGGTCCATTTTTGCCACCTTTTTTTACCTTTAGAGTGCTTGACAAAATATTGAACATTAGGTTATATTTTAAAAAGGTTCATGACCCGAAAACATGACATTTCTGAGGTTCATGACCCGAAAAAAAATATGTAGAACATTTTCCCAAAATTTCAAGTCGAGACCTCTCATAGTTGCTGAGTAAAGTTATCGGCCAGCACAAAAAATGTGGTTTCGAGAAAAACGCGTTTAAAGTTCCGACATGACTTTTCATCGTTTTCGGAGTTCTACCTCTAGTCAGCGATATCAACCTCTAATTGTTCTTGTTTTTTGCTCCTAGTAGCAAGAACACCATTTTTTGTTCTGGATAAAAAAAAGTTGAAATTTTTTTTTTTTTTTGTAATTTGCCCAGTTGCGCGCAGAAAGTAAGTTTCCGGCGCTCTGACATTACTTCATTCAACGAGCAAAAAATTGGGTACTGAGTTTGCGAATTCAAAAAAGACTTTAGTGGGTGAAAGTATATAGAATAAGGTACAATAAAACGTAAAAAACTCGATTTTTTTAAACTTCTTAACGGTAACACCCCCTCAATTAAATATCAAAAGTATCAAAACAACGAAAGTTCAATACTTCGAACTCTTAAAACAACGAAAATTTACGTTACCGACTAACTATAACTACGAACGTTCATATAATCGATTGCTTAAAACCTTGATCCGCCACTCCCCCTATTCGTCACGGTCCGGATTTATCAACACTCCGCCGCTTCGAAGTACCGAAAGCTCAAAACACTGATCCTTCAAGTCTCCGAAAACGTACTAGTCCGCTGCGCTTGCGCATTAAGTAGGGCCTGCCTACCTCCCTCCTCTACTTAATGTGCATACGCGACGGACTAATAGGCATTTGGAGACTTGAAGGTTTAGTGTTTTGAGCTTTCGGTACTTCGAGGCGGTGGAGTGTTGGTGAATCTGGACCATAATGAAAAGGGGAGTGGCATATCGAGGTTTTGAGAAATCGGACCTTTCAAAAATTTTTAAGAGTTCCGATCCGCATCGGACCGGACCTTTTCACAGAGCTGCTGAAGAACCCTGCATTACAACATACTAACCTTCTTCGATGGAATTTGAATAATTTGTCGGAAAATAAAATCGAGCACGAGACTAGGATAATAGTGATAACCCGAGTCGAAATTTTAGTACAGAGAACTTTCACCTATCCGCGCGCTCGCTTATCCGTCCGCTCGTTTATCCGTGTGCTTTTACGCTCGTCTATCCGCCCTTGCTGTGCTCCTCCAACTCCTACTATTCTCCCTTCCAGGAATGCCTAACTCACGTGTCACGCCCGCCCTACACCCGATTCTCTCACCCTACACCCAGCCAGCCAATCAGCAGTCTCTTGACTAAACCCCTCAATTGCTAGCTAGAGTGGTGGGAACGAACGGATAACCGAGAGTTCGTTTTCAATACTGCTCGGATAAGTGAAAGTTCTCTGTACCTCGATTGGGTCTTAAAAAGGTATTTTTTGAAGGCCTCTTTTGGGTCTATTTACCACCGATTCAGACCCACTCGAGACCAAAATGAGGCTTTACTTTTAGTCAGTTTTAGACATATTGGAGACTTAACTGAGGCCCTGATTTTTCGTCGGTGCGTACACGCTTAAAAGAAATATCGCGAGAATAGAATTTATCTGATAGATTTTAAATATTTTTTTCTGAATGAAAACTCAAAAGAATTTTTCTTAAAATTAATAGTTGTGTTCTCGTATTTAGAAAATCTGTTCCTCTCCGTTAGTAGGATTATTTCTCGTATAAGAAATATTCTCTATAATGTAACAGAAAACTTCTTCCCTTGATAAATTATACTCTCAATTTTAGATAGTCGATTTCTAAAGTCAAGACCATGCCGTTCTTATTTTTAGTAATAAGATTATTATTTGTAGAAAATCATTCTGAGGCAAAAAAAAAGTTAATTTCAGTTAGTTGTCATCATCCGCATTTTTCCCTTCGTTTATGTATTTGTTACTTAATTATTCTTCAACTCATACACTCGCGCACACGCACATATAAACGTATAACAACATTATAACATCGCACATAAATTTTTTCACTCGCATGGGATTCGAAACCCGGTACCCTTAAAGCTTATGATAGATATCGCACGCATTTAGTCCACGTCGCCATGGCCGCTTGTAGTATGGACCCTAAAATGAAAACCTTTAGCGAGGGCGAGGCGAGACTAATTGGCAGACGAGATGATCATTTTTAGAAAGTCACATTCTCAATTTCGGAATAGA
>JAPYZL010121531.1:0-13163 GCA_030522825.1 Platygaster orseoliae
AAAAGGTAAAAATTGAAAATTGGTTTCCAAATTTTTTGTGGAACATTCTTGAGGGTTTAAAGAAATCAATAATGACTTTTTCGGAAAAAGTCAAAAATTGGAGTTACTATGAAATGTTTCACCTCTGTCAAAGATGAAATGCTCGGGAGTCTCGAGAGATACGATACTCTTCTAGGGACCCATCGATATATAAAAATTAAATCCAAATAAATTGAATTTTTTAATTTAATAAATTAAAATAAATTTTTTCCCATGCATCCGTAAAAAAGGCCACTTTATTTCTATGGAATGCGGGAACAAAAGCCCCTTTTTGGAGTACTCGGAAATTAGCGGGAATTATCAATAAAACCCTAGGGAAATATTCATAAATCCCGGATCACAGGGAAGAAAGTTGCCTGATCCGTGATTTATGGATATTTCCCTAGGGTTTTATTGATAATTCCCGCTGATTTCCAAGTACTCCAAAAAGGGGCTTTTGTTCCCGCATTCCATAGAAATAAAGTGGCCTTTTTTACGGATACATGGGAAAAATATTGTATGCTACACGAGACAAAAAGGATGATTCCAACGAGTGCAATGCGAACTCGCTTCGCTCGTGCCCAAACTTTGCACTCGTTGGAATCATCCTTTTTCTCCATTGTAGCATAAATATCTATTTTTTGTAGATTTAAAAACAACATTTATCAATATATTTGTCCAAAAAATCACAATACTGAGACTATACTGTTGTACTGCAAGCAATATGATAATTTCTATATAGATAACACTTCAGTTTTATTTATAAAATTAGAAAAACGTACAGCTATAAGCAATTCCCATTTCTATTTTCGTCATGTTGCAAAAGCGATTATATTTTTAAATAGTTTTGGCATTTTTCTAGATTACAAATGCAGAAGCTAAACACATATATAACTATATGTGAGATTCTCAATTTGACTATAAAAATTTCTTTTCCCTCAAATACATTCAACAATCAAAGCCTTTTTAAAGCCAATATCAACAAATATATAAGAATAATTTTTTCCCCCGATTATACACTTATATAACATTACACACGCAATCTCACATACATAACGCACATATATATGCGCGCGAGTAATATGATTCCTTGTTACATGTAAAAAATCATTACATCAACATTCCAGAACAAGATTTCAAAAACGATATTTCTTTAAATATTTTTCTATTCTCGGAAATTATTGTGCAATAAATAATACTTTTTCGTAAATGCATGAGTATTTAAGTTATCTATAATATCATATTCGGTCATTATTATTCAAAAAGTATATTTCGCACCGAGGTAAAAAAAATTTCTCTAGAGGGAGAAATTTATTTTTGCCCATTTTATGAACTATATTTTTTATTACTGCGGATTAAAAAAAAACGAAAAAAAACGAAAAAAAACTTTTTATAGGGTAATAATTGAATGATATAGAAAAAATATAGCTTTGCTGAATTTCATACCTAAATGAAAAAGTTGAATAAATATTGGAAAGTTATCGTTTGTGCGACAATAAATCGTAGGAAAATATCATGACTCATTGGAAATTACTCTCATAGAAAAATAGTTAAATGACGATACAAAATATATGGAAAACAATATTAAATAAAATATTATACTTCTATAAATCATACTAATGCTGTAAAAAAAGTAAATGCAGTTTTTAAACAAAAAGTAGTAAAAGTTAAACCGTTATTGTGCCAAGTTTGAACATTAGTAAAAAAAAAAATATTCAATCAAGAGTTGGAATATCCAGCAGCCACCGAAAAATACAATTACTTCAAATGACCTGTGCCTTAAATTGGACAGATCCATGAGAAAGTAATTTTTTTTTTGTTTATATGAAAAAAGAAAAACATTCTCGTAAAATCTGCTTACTGTACTTTCAACGCATCACTTATCACAGATAATCATCCTTGATCGAATGTCCCATTTCTCGTGACTCTGGAAAATGCCTTCTTCGATGGCTTACAATACGTTGCATTTCCTCGCACGTCTTCGCTTGCGACGATTTTTCTCCAGTTCCGTTGGCGGTTGATTTCTTATAATGCGAACGACCTTGAAAATAGGAAAGAAATTTTCATCCTCTTCTTATTTTTTCCTTCATTGTTATTAATATTATACTCCTGAAAAATTAACTCTATTGGAATCTGACATTTGGCACGACGACACCTGGTGGCTGATTTCTCAACTAGTCCAAGACCTACACTGTTAGAAATTTTTATATTAATTCTAATAAACTTGTCTTGGGAGTTTTTTACATAAACGCATTTGAAAACCGATATACAAAGTTGATGAATATTAATAAATGCTTTTGGGTTTTAATTGACTAGTTCATTGAATTTTTTGTACAATATACAATATGCAATAAACAATATAAAATATACAATTTACAAGTCTCTTAATTTTGATATACTACTGGCAGATTTTAATATGCGTTAATTGAAATTAATAGATAAGTTAATAAGTCTGAGTTTAATACTGTGTTTATTATTTTTAATGTAAATACTACACATGAATGTTAATTGAAATGAATGAAATTTTCAACAGTAAAGACAATAATGTTTTTCATAAAGACAATCCGTTTTTTATATAGCCGATCTTATGAAATTCTTATGAAAATTATAAAAATATTATAGAACTCAGTTTATAAAAAATATTATTATTATTACTATTTATTATACAAACCTTATAAAAATCAGTCGCACTTTTATTAAAAATGTCAAAACCTTATAAAAAATGAATCATATGAAATATCATTATTTATTGAATATTTGAATATAAAATACTGCACAAAATCTTATTGAAAAAACCGTATTAACAGAATATTAACATAGAAAACAAAGAATAAAGGAAACTCTGAAAATATAGTCATCAACTAAAGTTAAAAAATACAAATATACTGAAAAATTTAAATAGACTTTTTTCGGAAAAACTGTTTGAATAGAAAAATTTTTTATAAAACAAATTTTGTATAAATTTTACACAGAAAAAAGTTTTTATAAAATAATGATTTTTTAAAAATTTCTACAAGAAATAAAATTTTATGATAAACTCTTCTTCTAAGGTTTTTATAAGGTTACTATTTTAAAAAAGTTTTTCTTACAAGAATTTCATAAGATCGATCCTATACAAATTTGTATAATGTTTTTATAAAAATCAAAATTACTAGAGCCACAGATCAGCGACACAAGCAAGTATCAGTATTATTTATAAGTATTTTAATTACTTATTTTATAATTACAAATAAATTATCATGATATAATTATTATTAGTAGTTGCATTCTTAAGAAGCATTCGTAAATTTTAGGTTGCTTATTACAAGTTGATATAATCCTAAACAAAGATATTATTTTTTTATGAATTTAAACAATTATAATATGCACAATGGACTGCTGCACAAAAATCTGTATGCACAATGTTAACAATGCACAAAAAACTAATGCGCAATAGATACCCTCCCGAAAACAGAATTACTTCTTTTCAGGTAAGCTAATTTGAAAACAAATGATGATTTTCAAAATTATAGAAATGTACTTTTTATTAAACTAGAGATGAAACGCGCATTGAAAAATACGTTATTGAATTTAATATTGTATCGTTAATGAGAATAATAAAAGATGTGAATTTGTATTGACAAATCGAAAAATTCCTACTTTATAATTAAAAATCTTAATTTTAATTTTTAATTTAAATTTTAAAAACTTTTATTAGTTGAAGAAAATGTCTAAAAAGAGTCTTAAAATGTCTACAAAATGTATAAAAAGTGTCTAAGTATTGTCTAAAAATGTCTAAAAAATTTCTAACGGTGTCTAAGCATTGTCTAAAAATTGTCTAAAATGTGTCTAAAATATCTAACAAATGTCTAAGCATTGTCTTAAAATATCTAAAAAATTTCTAACACTGTCTAAGCATTGTCTAAAAATGTCCAAAAAGTGTCTGAAATGTGTCTAAAATGTGTAAAAAATGTCTAAACAGTGTCTAAAAAGTGTACAAGTATTGTCTAAAAATGTCTTACAGTGTCTAAGCATTGTCTAAAAAGTGTCTAAATAGTGTCTAAAAATGTCTTATTGTAAGTAGTGTCTATAAATGTCTAAAAAATATCTAAGTAGTGTCTATAAATGTCTCAAAAATGTCTAACAGTGTCTAAGCATTGTCTAAAAATGTCTATACAATGTCTATAAATTTCGGTATCCGGACACTTTTCCGCATTCATTTTTCCGCATGTACAAGCTTCCACAAATTTTAGCAAATAAAAAAACCTTCGTTCTATTAAAATTTCATTTATCTTTCCATTTCAAACATCATTGCAAATCTATTAGGCAATGCGAATTATAATTTTTTTGTACAAAACGTTTATATACTTTTTTTTTTTACTTTTTAATAACTTTTAATAAGTTACCTATAAAATTTCCTTGTATACATTAAGTATTCACTTATTTATTCTTCCAAAACTGGTATTTTTTTCTCTTCTTGTTCAGCGATCTTGAATATTCCATCTTCACATTTTTTCAAAACATACAAATTTTAAAGTAAATAATATTGATTTTGAAATGACCAAAAAATATATATTTCTATAACAAATCAGTAGCATCATCTTTTGAAATTTCGCCAATCATTTTTTATGTTCCTTCCTTTTAGAAGTTAAGTGTTTTCGTTTAAATTCTGTATTCTATCTGTTAGTGAACCAAAATATCAATTTTTTTTTCTTCTTTTCCAAATTTACAATAAATGAATCTCTCAATATCTGAAAAAATCACAATTTATCGATACTTTTCACTGATTACAATATTAAAAAATTACAATAAATAAAAACAGAATAAGGAAACTGAATAGTAGTAAAGAAGAAAATTAGTAAGCTTCATATTAAAAATTTAATGATGAAGACAGAAGAAATATATTATATTTATAACTGAAGACGAATATAATTTTTTCCAAAATGACGTGTTTTTTATTTCAATAACTTAATTATAAAAAATATTTTCACATAATAAAATAAAGGGTGATACATTTTTTTTAAATAAATTGTTGATAAATAATAATTGATTGTTGATGAAGTATGAAATGAAAATTTTTTGTGAGAAAATAAAAAAATGTTTAATAAATAAAAAAGAACAGAATTTAGAGAAAAATTATTTAAAAGAAAAAATGCGAGTTGGAGGTCTTTTTTATAGAAAAAATTCATAAACAATATTTCCTTCACACCAAAAAAAAACGAAAAACCTATACAGTATAGAAATTATTAAAAACTGAATATCGATGTATGTACAAAATTCTGAAAAAATCTATAAGATAACACACTCAAAACCTTGAAAACTTTGAATTATACTAGAGAATTGAATTTTAGAAATCTTTCTAAAAATCGATGCAAATCCAGAAAAAAATTGTTAAATCGTATAATATAGCAAAGAAATACGGAAGATACTGCTTTTTTGAAAAATCTTTTGAAGTGAAACTTTTTGACCGGAGCCTGGGGGGTGAAACGCATTATGTGATGTAATGTGATGTGATCGGGTGGACCTTTATCGAGGTGCCAGTGTAAAGCGGGACATATATCGAGGTTCCAGTGCAAAGTGGGACATATATCGAGGTTCCAGTGTAAAGTGACCCCTATATGTCTTATATAGAGGTTCCAGTGTAGAGTGGGACATATATCGAGGTTCCAGTGTAAAGTGACCCCTATGTCTTATATCGAGGTTCCAGTGTAAAGTTGGACCTATATGTCTTATATCGTGGTTCCAGTGTAAAGTTTTTTTAAACATGTCATTCAATCTTAAATAAGTTTAACACTCCGTGAATTTTTTAAAAAGTTTCACTTCTCGCGCAAGGTCTTAAGCTTGGTAGTTTTTAAATACCGGAAATCTTGAAGATCATTTCCAAAATGAATATTTATTTTCGAATATACTAAAAAATCATACAAGAACTTATTAAATAAAAAATTTGAATATATTGTAATTCATTTTCATATTTGTTATGTACATAAAAAATGTCCGTGCAGAGAAAAGGTCATGCGGAAATCAGGTTTGCGGAAAAAAGGTCATGCGGAAATCAGGTTTGCGGAAAAAAGGTCATACGGAAATCGTGTTTTCGGAAAAATGAATGCGGAAAAATGTCCAGCGGAAATATGAATACGGAAAAATGTAGTCTAAAGAGTGTCTACAAATGTCAAAATAGTGTCTGAAAATGTCTTGCCCCCATGTCAGATCCCAATTACAGGATTCAAAATGTAAAATTACTTCGTGAAAAGCAGCGTCCACATTCAAAGGCGGATCCTTCGCAGAAGTTTCGATATAAGGAATGGAAAGACGATGGGCAAGTTCTCGACCTTCCATGTCCGTGACTCTGCGTGAATGCACCAGATCAACTTTGTTGGCGACGAGCAGCATCGGATAAACGTCTCTGTCTTTTACCCTCAGGATTTGCGTGTAAAAGTTGACGATATTTTCATACGATTGTTTATCCGTGACGGAGTACACCAATAAAAAACCATCGCCTTTTCGCATGTACTGCTCTCGCATCGCGCTGAACTCTTCTTGACCAGCCGTATCCAGGACTGAAAACGTGGACAAACATATAGCTACATACTCATGACCTAGGAAAACTGTTTGAGCTGATAATTTGTGACATATTTACCATCCAAAATACACCATTGATTGTCGATTTCGGTGTGTTGAATGTAGCTGTCTTCGATGGTTGGATCGTAATCGGTGACAAAGAGTTTTTGGAAGAATTGAATGGTCAGGGCTGATTTGCCAACTCCGCCCTCGCCCACCACAACGAGTTTGTAGGTAACAAGATTGTCATTGTTTGGAGGTCTCGTCATACCGCTTCTGTTTCGTCCGCCCCTTCGCCCGCTATTTCGCCTTTGTTTGCCTATTCTGTCGAATCTTTGGCTGCTTCCAGTTTTACTTGTTCTCTTTGTAGCTTCAACTGCATACAAAAATGGCAATTCACGAATTTTTTATTGTAATCATTTAATGGACGACAAAATACCATAAAAAGTCGCTAGGTGGCTACACCAATTTTTTTCTCGAATGCAAATTATTTTCGAAATCCTTTGGAATATTAACTGAAGGGCCGGAGGTCAAAAGATGATAAATAGCATTTGCTGTAAGGCTCACTATTGTATAGAATCTCTTCAAAATATCAGCCTTATAGCAAATGCTACTTATCATCTTTTGCACTCCGGCCCTTCAATTTTTCAAACACAATCCTTTAATTATAAAATATGTGTCGTGCCAGGAGAAAAAGGACCTTAAGCCAAATAGCACGATTTTTCAGGACAAGCAATAAAAGTTGGGTCTCACTGTGAAATGCCCTATATACGTGATTTTTTAGAACCATTTTCCAATGAGAAATAGTGCTTGTATTTAAATAAAATTTTTTTTCTGGATAGAGCAACTCAAAACCTTTTAATAGAGATAAAAAACCCATTTTTGATTTTTTTGGCCTAAGGTCCCTTTTCTCCTAGCACGTCACATATAATAAAAGAAAATAAAATCATTTTAATAAAATAAAATCAAAAATAATCATGCGCAAATATATAAAACTGTTAAGATTGTATTTTTATTGAGTAATTTTTAATAAGAAATTCGGATTTTCCAGTCGATCGAATTTTCATTTTTTTCTTACTTTATTTCCTCATGAATTGAGGTGTTTTTTATAAATTATAAAATCAAATTTGGCAGTATGATGCAATTCAGATGAAATTAGACTTTGCATTCAGTCTGCTATTCTGATATCTCAATTATTAGTTAAAAAATGTTCCGAAATTTCATTTTTCTGTATGTTATTTTATTTGAAAACACAATTTGGTATAATAATCATATATCACGAAAGAAATTTTAAAATAACTCGAATTCAAATTTTATTCAATTTTAAAGCCAAATCTTGCAGACTCGAGAAAAAATAGTACACATATTTTTACTGTCAAACGTTATTTAATCTTTTGCAATTTTATTTCATAAATAAAGAAGGCCATTTTCATAGATATTTATAGATCAATACATAGAAATACTAAAAAATTATGAAATACTTAAAAACAAAGTTGTTATAATTTTCAGTAAAATCTTGAAAAATATTCCAATTTTTTAGAACTTTGATTCCTAGAGCATCGAATTCTAAAAAACCGAATAAAAATCCCATAGAAAATTATTAATAAAAATTGTACAAATCGAATATCATTACATTTAATATGAACATGAAAAATTTATGACTCTGAACTTTATAAATTGTATAACTTTAAAATCCTGAAATTCAATAAATTAAAAAATCATACTAATAATCGTAAAATCTCGGAGGAAATATATTTTACTGAAAAGCCCCTTCTGAAAATGTTTTCTGTTCACAGAAAAATTCGAAAAATTCTTGAAAAATTTGTAAAATTTCAAGTGTTCCAATATTTTTAAATAGTTTTAACAGGCTACCCATTTCAGCATTTTGATTAAAGTTTTTCGTTTTCATAGAAACATCACATAATTTTTTGAAATATTTTTAAAAAATTACTTTATTGTTCAAAAAAACAATTTGAATAATTTTTCGAAATATTTAGACTACGATAAGTGCTTTTTTTTATTCAAAATTTATAGTTTTAATTTTTTTGCAGCATTTTAAAAAATCACCCAAGTTTTTTGAAGGTCTCGAAATTTCATTTTTCTGTATGTTATTTTATTTCAAAACAGAATTTGGTATAATCGTAGATCATGAAATAAAATCTTAAAATAACTCGAATCCAAATTTTATTCAATTTTAAAATCAAATCTTGCAGACTCGAAAAAATAGTACACATATTTTTACTGTGAAACGTTATTTAATCTTTCGCAATTTTATTTTATAAATAAAAAGGGCCATTGTTATCGATATTTATAAATCAACACATAGAAATACTAGAAATTTATGAAATAAAAACTAAGTTGGTATAATTTTCTCTAAAATCTTGAAAAATATTCCACTTTTTTAGAACTTTGATTCCTAGAGCATCGAATTTTAGAAAACTGAATAAAAATCCCATATAACATTATTAATAAAAATTATAAAAATCGAATATCGTTACATTCAATATGAACATGAAAAATGTATGACTTTGAACTTTATAAATTGTACAATTTTAAAATCCTGAAATTCAATAAATTGAAAAATACCCCGATAAAAAGATCATTAGAGATTAAAAATCGTAAAATGTAGGAGGAAATATATTTTACTAAAAAGCCCCTTCTGAAAATTTTTTCTACTCACAGAAAAATTAAAAAAATTCTTGAAAAATTTGTAAAATTTCGAGTGTTCCAGTATTTTAAAATAATTTTAACATTTTGATTTAATTTTTTTGTTTTCATAGAAACATCACATAATTTTCTGAAATATTTTTCTAAAATTATTTTATTGTCCCAAAATCAATTTAACCCTGAATTATTTTTTCAAAATATTTAGACTACGATAACTGCATTTTTTTATCCAAAATTTATAGTTTTCCTTTTTTGCAGCATTTTGAAAAATCACCCAAATTTTTTCAAAGTCTCAAAATTTCATTTTTTTGTATGTTATTTTATTTGAAAACAGAATTTGGTATAATTGTATATCATGAAATAAAATCTTGAAATAACTCGAATTCAAATTTTATTCAGTTTTATTCAATTTTAAAGTCAAATCTTGCAGACTCGTTGAAAAAATAATACACATATTTTTACTGTTAAACGTTATTTAATCTTTTTCAATTTCATTTTATAAATAAAAAAGGCAATTGTTATAGATATTTATAAATCAATACATAGAAATACTAGAAATTTATGAAATAAAAACTAAGTTGTTATTATTTTCTCTAAAATTGTAAAAAATATTCAAATATTTTAGAACTTTGATTTTTAGAGCATCGAATTCTAGAAAACCAAATAAAAATCTCTTATAATATTACTTATAAAAATTATCAGAATCAAAAATCATTACATTCAATATAAACATGAAAAATGTATGACTCTGAACTTTAAAAATTGAATAACTTTCAAGTACTGAAATTCAATTAATTGAAAAATCATACTCCGATAAAAAAATCGTTAGGGATTAAAAATCGTAAAATCTCACAGGAAATATATTTTACTGAAAAGCCCCTTCTGAAAATTTTTTCTGCTCACGAAAAAATTTGAAAAATTCTTGAAAAATTTTGAGTGTTCCAACATTTTTAAATAATTTTAACATTTTGATTTAATTTTTTCGTTTTCATAGAAACATCACATAATTTTCTGAAATGTTTTTCAAAAACTACTTTATTGTTCAAAAAATCAACTAGATCCTGAATAATTTTATCAAAATATTTAGAAAACCATAACTGCATTTTTTTGTCCAAAATTTATAGTTTTCTTTTTTTTGTAGCATTTTGAGAAATCACCCAAATTTTTTGAGTCTCAAAATTTGATTCTTCTATATGTTATTTTATTTGAAAACAGAATTTGGTATAATCCTATATCATGAAATAAAATCTTAAAATAACTCGAATTCAAATTTTATTCAGTTTTATTCAATTTTAAAGTCAAATCTTGCAGACTCGATGAAAAAATAATACACATTATTTTATTGTCAAACATTATTTAATCTTTTGCAATTTCATTTTATGAATAAAAAAGCCTTTGTTATAGATATTTATAAATCAATACATAGAAATACTAGAAATTAATTAAATAAAAACTAAGTTGTTGTAATTTTATCTGAAATCGTGAAAAATATTCAAATTTTTTAGAACTTTGATTCCTAGAGCATCGAATTCTAGAAAGCTGAATGAAAATCTCTTATAATATTATTTATAAAAATTATAAGAATCAAAAATCATTACATTCAATATAAACATGAAAAATGTATGACTTTGAACTTTGTAAATTGTATAACTTTAAAATCCTGAAATTCAATAAATTAAATATCGTGAAATCTCGGAGGAAATATATTTTACTGAAAAGCCCCTTCTGGAAATTTTTTCTACTCACAAAAGAATTCGAAAAATTCTTGAAAAATTTGTAAAATTTCGAGTGTTTCAACATTTTTAAATAATTTTAACATGCTAACCAGGGGCGGATCAAAAAAAATTTTTTTCGTTATTTAAGAAATCAAATTTGAGATTTTGAAAACCTTTTTTTTTAGATATCAAAACATGAAAATTCTGAACCCCCCCCCCCCCAAAAAAAAGTAATTTTCTGCATCCACCCCTGATGCTAACCATTTCAACATTTTGATTAAATTTTTTCGTTTTCATAGAAACATCACATAATTTTCTGAAATATTTTTCAAAAATTACTTTATCGTCCCAAAATCAATTTAATTCTGAATAATTTTTTCGAAATATTTAGTCTACAATAACTTCATTTCTTTTCCAAAATTTATAGTTTTCCTTTTTTTGCAACGTTTTGAAAAATCACCCACATTTTTTGAAGGTCTCATGTTTACCCAAATAAACTCAAATTTAGTAACTTTCAAAAAATATTCGATCCGGTAAATAATAAATAGCGAAAAAAAATTACGCAATATTTGAATCGATTTCCAAATAAAGAAATCTCTTAAAACCCATTACGCCTACGCTCCTGGTGTATTACATACAAGAAACCCAATATTCTGCCCTGGATCAAACGTCAATCAAAAATGATAATCACATATACCGTGGAAAATTCGAGCACTTTTACATCAATCGCACAGAAAAATCAGTACGAATACTGTGATTTTCTGCAAAAAACGTACACACACGTTACATAGTTTGTCACTGTTGCCGCTTCCGTTTATGCCTATATTTTCCCAACTGATGCTCGACGTCCTTAATTTTTTAGTGGGTGTAAATACATTTTAATTTTCTACGTGTATGAATATACGTCAGTGTGCGAAACAGAGCGGAATCTGTATCCATATATTCATGAAAACAAAAACAACGATATATAGTTATGCACTCATTGCAATAACAAAACATTGAAAAAAATATGAAAACAGTACAGTAAAATGTCATTGACGTTAATTTTAAAGAATTGGATAAGTTGATAAAATTCCGCGTAGTAATAAACTAATAAATTTGAAAAATTTACTCGTATTTGACAGTGTTCCTAAATTGCAAGCGGAAAAGGTAGTTTTTCTTTGTCGCACAATCAGTAATTACTTGGAAAAGACAGAGACAAATATACTTTTTCGGGAACTTGATTGGAAAAACAAAAACATGGCCAACAGCAGATGCCGCCGCCATATTTAGCTGACTTGGCAGGACTATGCTACACCGTGGACGCCATTTTTAGCTGCATTGATCGCTGTTGACCGTTTTCATTGTTTTGTGCCGTACACCATGTTATTGTGGTTATTGTTGTAATTGTCATTTGTCAAACGTAAGAGAATTTGTAACGAATGAAGTGAAAAACTTGATAAAACTGTTGAATTATTATTCAAATGAAGTAATTATCCAAAACAGTTTTAGGTAAGAAACTTAAAAAGTGAACAATGCTTATTTTGAATAATGAGATATTGTAATCTAGAAAAACCCTAAACATTGAAAACATGCGATCATAACAGTGAAGCATTTCCTGGATATCCCAAATTTTCTTGCATATTCTGTTAAACTATGACTTTTCGTGAATGATATTTCGAATGTGATGTGTTTGGTAATTTTTTCCGAGCATTTATAGAAATAAAAAAGTGCTTTTTTTGTTTTTGTTGTCTGTATTAAAAATGTAAAGATTCATTAATTTTGCCAGTAAAAGACAGGTGTTTAGAAAGTGTACTCAAAATATTGTTGTCAAAAGTTTTAAATATGGATTTTATATTTCGTTAAAAACAAGGTTAATATTTGGGGAAAATATTTTTGACATAACTGTGCAAATTCATAAATTTTGAATGCACGTTATATCAACGAAGTCAAATTAAAAATTTCAACATATTTTTGAAAACTATCAAATTATTTGGAAATAATTTTGGACATGGATATTCGGACGAATCCCTGGCAGGGAAAAGGGAAATCCCTGGCAGGGAAAAGGGAAATCCCTAGCAGGGAAAAGGGAAATCCCTAGCAGGGAAAAGGGAAATCACAATGACAAATTATCTTTCCCTGCCCGTGCCCCTGTCAGATCATTTAGATAATAATAATTGACCGTCCCTGTCCGATTTCACTATGAAAAAGCATGCATTTGCATCTTAGGTTACGCAAGGTTACGTT
>JAPYZL010121571.1:0-13886 GCA_030522825.1 Platygaster orseoliae
CTAATGTTGGAAATTATCACCACTTCGCCAAAAGTTTGGTAAATTCTACCCGCCGTTTCGATAAAATTTACAAAAAATTTTTCTGCGTGTATCAATTGATTCGGTCGTTAGAAAAAGGTGTAAATAAATCATGTTCCCTTTTTTAAATGAGTTAATCAACTCTTTGTTCACTATAGAAGTGGAAAATACAGAAATAAAATACCTGTGATAATTTTTGTCAGTTACAGAAAAAATTTATTTCTTTCGCAGATTACAACAATTAAACTAAAATTCAAGGAAGCCAACAAGCAATTATTGTTTTCAATAATATTTTATTACGTAATTCATGGTATGAAACAGAATTGAGAATATAAGAAACAATTTGCATGTGAACATATAGTTATGTTTGTTGCATCGACAAATTCGATAATTGAAAAAATATGAAAACTACTTATTTACTTTTAAATGTAAAGAAAACTGCTAGCTGACTGAATAAAAACTAGAATAAATACACAAGAATTTTTAAAATTGTTATAGTATCAGAAAAAATAATTTCGTATCGACCAATCCGTTTGTTAGAAAAAAAAAAAATCATATATCTTCTGTCAAATAAATTAATGAACCTTTTGAATCTGTCCAAGTTACTTTTTACCAGTTGTAACTGATCAGATTTGTCGATAGGACTCATTATTTAATTAAATTTGTTAGACCATTTTTTAGTTACTGGATTTTGTCAAAACAAATTTTTTTTCTGTAACTAATAAAAATTGTCAAACGTGTTCTATTTCCGTATTTTGCATTATTATAGTGAATAAAGAGTTGATTCATTCATGTAAAAGAAGATACATGATTTATTATTTTTTTTTTTTCAACAAACGGATTGGTCGATACGACAATATTTCTTCTGATACTATAATAATTTTCTGAAATTCGTTTGTTCATCTATCATAGTTTGACACTAATTTTAATGCGATTTTAATTTATGTGATTTAAAATTAATGTCATACTAATGTAACGCTAATTTTGATCCTAATTTAATCGATTATGGGAGGTAGTCAAAATTTTCTAAAATACGTCCATATTTTTTTATCAAATCTACATTTGGGCTCGAAAAATTACTGGAAACCCATATTTTTTAATGAATCTGGAATTATAGGTCTGGTTTTCCGGGTATGGCCGAGTACGAGCTAAGGCCACTCCTCAAAGCTTGGGGCATGTCAGAGAAAATAATCAAGAGATTCGAAGGTCAGTTTATGTTCATGAGAAATAAACTGCTTTTCAAAATTTTGCGTGGCAAATACAACAATTATTATTATACTGCAAGTTTTGGCTTTGGGGCCGTGCACATAATATGTCAAACGTTTTGTGGTGGGGGGGGGGGGGGGGTAAGGGAATTGTGACGTTCTGTAACATAGGGGGAGGGTGGTCTATCCTCACTGTAACGTCACATATTTTTCTTAAACAAGTAGTTTTTGTCATACATTAATGATTTTTTTTTTAATTCCATAGGTTCCTAATAACTTTTTTTGTTGCATGTAAAATGCTCCTGCATTTTCAGAGGGCAAGAGTGTGCAGGGAATCAAAACAAACGGACCCCCGGAAAGTTAGCCCTCCCACTTTGAAAAATCGTATTTTTTTTTTTAATCGATAGTTATTCGTTTGTTAGAGTTTGTTAAAAAAAATTCGTTGTTTGTTTGATTATGGTTCAAAAGTTATTGCAAAAATAAAATTTTGCGTTAAGTTGGCCCCCCACTTTCGAAAATCGTTAATTTTTTTTTTTAATCGATAGTTATTCGTTTGTTACAGTTTGTTAGAAAAGATTCGTAGTTTGTTTGATTATAGTTCAAAAGTTATTGTGAAAATAAAATTTCGCATGAAGTTATCCCCCCACCCCCACCCGATTGTATCAGCTGGTATCAGCAGCTGTGCCATTGTATGTGTCAATTGTCAACATAACTGTTTTCAACTGTTTTGTATTGTTTTTGCATTGTTTTGTATTGTTGTATCGTTGTTATTCAATTATAAAAAAAAGTAGTTCAAAGAACTGCACGAAAAATTAAAAATTAGAACCTAGGAAATCCTACTCAAGTTAAATAATTTAAAAAAGTATAAATAATATTGAAAGTATTAAAAATCGAATGAAGTCTAGAAATATTGAATGTATATAAAATGTACTTAAAGTTTTAAGCATCTGTGAAATGCTTCAAATTCATAGATTTTTTTTTTTTTTTTTGCAAATTTTATATAAATACTGAAAATCTTTAAAATTTTGCATTTTAGAGCATCAAATACTCAACATCTACAGGCAATCTATAAAATCCTATCCCAAAAATCTATAGTTATATTTTTAAAAATACTAGACATTAATAAAGTTCTAAAAATATCCTACTGCATTTTCATGATACTCAAAAGTTCGAAAAAGACTAAAAATGCTACAAATCGACAATATACTTTTAATGTATCTAGATATAATTTTCTTCTATTATTGAAATTCATATATTTGTAAATCTTGAATTCTACGGTATCAAATTCCAGAATCCTTAATGAAAATTCAAAAAAAAAAAAAAAAAAAAAAAAAAAAACAGAAAATCAATCAAATTTTATTGTAAATATACGTACCAAAAAAGTTTGATAAATTCTAAAAGTACTAGAAAGGTATAAAAGAAGGAAAGTGATTTATTTTGAAAGGTAAAAAAGCTCGAGTTTGCGAATCGACTACAAAAATGTTAGAATGCTAGAAAAATATTAATGATGCATTAATATAAATATTGATCTTTTTCAACTCTGGCTTTGCCCTCTGTAAAATTTTGTTGCAACTCCCATGAATATTTGCAAACTAAGTCAAAATTGTCACTTTTTGTTCACAGTAACACACACACAACATATCCTTAAACCGATCGTTGTGTACTTCCCACTTCTAAAAAAATCGACGGCTCGCTCTGGAAGAGAAATAACTCATTAGTTAATTGCATCTTTTCATTACATTATCTAAAACCTTTACAACACTGTTAATAAATAACTGTGCTCGAGCACTTACATAAATCTTTGTTTGATATGTATCATATACGTAATATGTAGTAATGTACGTAACACCCTCTATTTGTTAACATGCAACATTCTAGGAACAAAAAATGTTCTGAAAAATATTTCCAGAATATATTAATAACTAAAAAGAAGCGTTCTACTGATGTCCAAGTAATGCCTATTATTAAGCCAATGTTACAAAAAAGAATGTAAGTAAAGAATACCTTCATGAAGTATATTACAATATACGTATAAAGATATCAGCATAAACTACTTGTTAACATGAGAAATATAATAAAAATAATAATTTATCCAGAAAACGTTGATCTTAAACATCTACAGTTCACAAAACGTTTAAATTTTTTATTATTCTCGTCTAAGCGAGCCATCTATTTTTTTAGAAGTGGGAAGTACACAACGATCGGTTTAAGGATATGTTGTTGAGATGTTTTTTTTGCACATGTGTGTTACTGTGAACAAAAAGTCACCATTTTGACTTAGAGTAAGTTTCAGCTGAGACGATGTAAGTTGATATAATAATTTTTTGGATTTTCTGTAAGAAGTTGTTTTTTTTTTTTTTTTTTGTATAGTTTGAAAACATTTATTTATTCTATTGGGAAAACAATTAACCCTTTTTTGGTGGTTATGACCCCGATGGCCCCCTTTTTTTGTGTGAAAACATTTTTGGGGGGGGGGGGGGTGCCAGTTTTTGAAAAAATTCAAACATGGTACTCTTGAAAGTGGGAAGTCATAACTGAGAATGTTAAAAAAAATTTTTTTTTTTATTTGACTAGAATGGAACTAAACTATACTTTATTATTTGAAAAATCTCATTGATAATACTCTATGCAACTTCTAGGTGGATAAGTTCTTGAAATGTTATTTACAAATAAATAAACAGCAACTTTCAAAAAACTAGATGATATTCGTCATTACTGAAAATTTGTAAGAAGAAGACGTGTGACGTGACGTCAAGAGAGGAGGGGAGGGGGTCGAAGATTTGTGACGATGTATGGCATGAGGGAAAGGGGGTCAAAAATGGCTGAAAATCGTGTGACGTATTATGTGCACGGCTCTTCCGATGATTTGGATGAAGCAAGGAGTTACCTTCAAAATTAAAGCCAAGTGCTATAATTGATTTGTCAAAATAAGCATTGATAATATGTGCTGTAAGATATTTCGTATGAAGTTTGTCTCATAGTTAACTTAAAATTAAGTATAGAGATGCATATTGTCACCTTAAGTATATTAGATATTGTCCATTATGGATCAGTATTGACTCAAGTGGAAAATTGACCGTATGTTAAACCAAAATAGGGTTAACCTTGGTAATGAATTGACGCAAAAAGTCAATATTGATATAAGTGGAAGATCAAGTCAAACGAAAAATTGACCTGAGAAGAAATGTGACCCAGATGCAGTTACGGACACATTTACAGTGGTAGCGGCATCGAATGTTTTTTTTACAAAAGGGATATTATATGTGGCTTAAAATGAGCAAAGGGTCCTATGGTTACAAACAAAAACTTTGAGAAAACGAAGAGAAACTTTCTCTTTTCCCTATTCCCAACAGCTTGTTCGTGTTTTCAAAAAAATTGTTTTACTGCTATTAATGTTCATAGCAACTCGTGACTTACCTCATTAGATAGGTAATTTTTTTAACTATTTTTTCAAGTCGAAAACTCAAAGTTGATACTTGTACCATAAGTCCCTTTTCTCATTCCAAGTCACATATATACTGATCCATAATGGACTTAACATCTACCGAACACTTGATTTACACGCACTTCCTCTGCAATGCGCCTGCAATTCATTTCTTAAAATCATTAAATGCAAGCTTACTTAAGACTGCTTGTGTTTCTTAAGAACGGATGGCAGAATCCCAGTGAACCTGTGATAATGACACATATATACATACATGGTGTCCTAAAATCTACGTGCAATATTTAAACTAATTTTTTTCAGATTTTTCTGAGCTGAAAACTCAGAATTTCTTGCCTACTATATTTTTAAATTTTAATCTTCCTACTATCCTCATTTAAAAATTGATCTTTTAATAGAAAATATGGTCGACATGGAAACTCTACAGCTGTTCACTGAAGATGATGCAAAAGAACTCGTCGTTGGTCCAAGAGATTTTTTTTATAAAATTCAGAGCACAGTGGACGAAACAATTTGGAAAAACTTTGTCCAGACTTGAAGTTCCGAATCAAGAGGTGTCTTACATAAACAATTCATATAGAATTCTTCCTTTTTTCCATTGCTGTTCAAAAAAATATTTATATAATGTGTCTTGACAAAAGCTAGAAAACTGAAAATTTTTTCGGAAAGATTGTTTGAATGAAGTTATCCTCTAGAAAAATGTAAGTTTAGGCCTTTTATCGTTTCCTTGTATTATACAATACATGGACTGCGCGTCGCCTATCTCACGCTGCAGTTGAGTGTGGTCCAACCATGGGGCTGGCTAATGGCGTTTTCGAGTGACCCAATCTAGATCGGATCTGGAGCAGATTTGTCTGGTGATACGTGTTCAACTCTGTTCATTTATGCCTAGCAATTGCTCGAGATCTGCTCCGTATTGTGTCACTCGAAAACGCCATAAGTTACGATTCAGGTTTATCAGTGCTGTACTTCACGCTGTTGCGCCCTGTACATATATGATAGGTGCGTATGTGATAGGTTGTTAACAGTATTCTAAATATAAAAATAAAAATATTATAGTAGCCAGTCATTGATGAAAATGTGATCGAATATGTGAATTATCACTATTTCAGCTTCGCATTTCAATAATTTCATCGACACGTTGAGTAATTATATGTACAAAACATTGAAAGTAATGATTATTATTAGATTTTATCAAATTTACTTATCAAAAATAGATAACATATGGTACAATAACAAGTACAGTATTTACATTCAACAACAATGGACACCATTAATTACGTATCACTGATGTTGGAACAGAATCATTTTTGTATGAATGCGTCGTACGTATTTAGCAACTTGGCTTTTTTTTCTTCCTCATGATGCATGCGGATAATGATGTCAATTTTTGCTGCAAATTTCATCAAAATTTTTCTATGTCTAATTACCTATGTCACGAGAATCATGAGCGACCAAGTCACTCATGATTGCAAAATAGATGAAAATAAAATTTGATTGAAATGAACCTTAATCCATACTTAGCCAGTTCCAATGAAGGGGGGGGGGGCTACTTTCGTTATATTGAAAGTGCAGTCCATATATTATATGGTCTAAGATCGTTTCAAGTTAGATTTCTTAATAATATTTTGTGACACTAGTTGATTTTTGATAAATCGTTAGTCTTTTTTTTCTCATTTGCTGCAATATTATGCAGCTCTGACAATTGTTCCTCATCTTGTTTATTTTAGTCTTCAAATAATAGTGATTTGGAACTTGAGGAGGATGGTTTGCTTGAATCAATATTGGTTGAACCTTCGGTGAATTCATCCATTCTTCCATTTCCATCAACAGCAACTGTAGCTATGACAGAATTAATTGAACGTGGCCGAGAATCTTTTGAAACCAATCTTTCTTTCATGCCTGAAAAAGTCGATTTTCGAACCGAAGCTTTAACACAAGATGAAGAATACTATGTGCAACAAATTCTTGCTCGAGGCAATATCACAGTGAAAGCTCTCCTTGCAGAGTACGAAAGAGACAAAAAGTTTACCGAAAAGCAACGAGATGAACTAGCGAAAGCAATAGTTGATATTCTACTATCTCCAGATTTAGATAGGAAATTGACTTCCGAGCAGTTGGAGGCTATTGCCAATTCCATCGAGAAACGTTTTCCCACAGAAAAAAGGTTTTTGGTTTGAAAGAAAAGACAACATTTTTAAAGACAAAATTGTACCCATAACAACGGGTAGACTTCGGAATCGTTATTACAATGTGAGGATAGGATTTTTTTAAAAAAAAGGTTATTTCTAAAAGGGCCAAACAGACACCTCAAATGAAAAAATATACGTTTTCGCAAATCGCAACAAATGATACGAAAGACCAACTCTTGTGGTTACAAAATGGCAATACACAGCCGTGGCCAACAACTTTAGAATACTGGAAGAATACAACCATTTTGAGGCTAGACGAGTTGCAGAATGAAAAAAATAATCAAAATAAAGAAACGATTCGAAGTTACTATGACAAGTATATGGCTTTACGCGGAAACAATGGCTATGAATTACTGGAAATCGATTTCGGATTTCTTTTCCCACAATCTACCTTGAAATTGTATACTGAATGGGCGAAATTCTCTCGATTCGTATGTCAAAAGTTGTCTCTACCAGTCAGCGATGAAATATCAGGTTTGTTAAATATCTTTTGACGTCAACTATGCCCCAGTTACATTATTGCAAACAGCAAATTAAAAAGTACCTGCATGTCTATTATAATCAATAAATTGATTACAGATTATATATTTATTCATGGATAAAAATTTCTAAGAATTTTTTATTGAACTACAAATGACATAAGAGTAACTATTTTAGTCTCAGTCTAATATTATTTTCAATTTAACTTTATACATTTGAAAACTGAAAGGTTGAAATTTTTGATAACGTATGCATTTAGAATCGCAGCGTTTTACTGAATAAAAATGTTCCATTCAAGAATCTTACATGAGAATTAGAACTCTTTTATAGTATAGTTAACAAAAATATCAACGCTTTTGAAGTCTACTTAAGCAAAAGTAGAATTTTAAAATATAAACGATAACAAATATTCTTGTGCTCTGTTGTTTAATAATTCGAAAAATCCTTATGATCACTCAGGGCTAAACAGGATTGGATTTTTAAAAAATCCCATTCCAGTCCAAATTTCACAATGTCATATTTATATATTTCGTTAATTTTATTTGAACTATTACCTTTAACTTATTTATATTTGAACTATTACCTTTAACTTATTTACTTTATATAAACGGTCAACTCTATGACTTGATTGTTTGATTTTTATGTAGTTCTTGAAAAGGGCTCGATTGAAGCCGAAATATATAAATATGAGATTTTGAAATTTTGATTGGAATGGGATTTCTTTAAAATCCAATCCTGTTTAGCTTCGAGTGATCATAGAGATTTTTTTAATTAAAATATAAATGTGAAACAAAAATAATAAAGAAATTCAAGTTGTGTCCTTGCATTTTAAGATCACAAGTATATAAAAAATGATGCAACAACAATTTCAAAATTATTTCAGATTCCAAGCGTTTGTTCCTATTGTTGTAAATTCCCACACTTTTTCCTATTAAAGCAGTGTTCACCAAACGACCGAAAACATTGAGGCCGTCAATGAAAGAACGTAGTTATACATTCATCATGCTCTCAGAGGTACATGCAGTGATCGCATTTTCTTTGACAACGAAAATTTCAACATAGTCAAACAAAACATTTTTATTTCCAGACTGTTGCCGATGTTGACGTGAAATTGGCTAGAAGGCGAGAAAAATTGGCTGAGTTCGGTTTGTCAATGCAACCCCAAGTTGTAGTTATGGGCTCGTCAATAGATGACATTGCTCATTGCTTCATCGTCTATGACACCCACAAGTATCAAGTGGAGAACCCGTTCAAGGCGGTGGATATCACATTCAAGCTATTCCATGCTTTACATGCCGAGTACTCTATCGAGTGCAAACAAGTGTGGATGTTGTTACAAAAGCTTGTGTATAGTATAGAAACGGCGTGGGATCAAAAAGATTCAAGTGTGGCATGTTTGTACGACAAATATAACAAATTCGAATAAATACTGTAAATGCTACAATTATATAATGTTAATAATAATATAAATATAATATTAAAATACTGTAGCTACAAAACTACCACAATAAACATTTTTGACACAATTTTTTGTGTTGAATGTTCATTAATGTACTTGTACCTCTCTAATTTTTCTGTCCTGTCAATGTTGTATATACATACTGTAAACCTCCTCATTTTTATGAAACAAAATTTTTTTACCATTTTCAGAGGCCTCTATGCTGCACGGGTCTTTCCGTCATTCTACTGCATCGAATTGTCCTTCACGCAGTATTCTTACACTTACTTTGTAGACTTGCTGTTAAACTCATTAAATTGACAACTTTTGACAACTTGTATCAATCATGGTCATCTGCTCCAGGTGTCGAACTGTTCATCCTTCTTTGGCAGCATTGAAAATTCATTTTGATCATGTATATTACAATGATACTTCTATTTATAATTGCGGAAAAACCGATTGTTCTCGAGAATACGACTGTTGGGAGTCTTTGAAAAAACATTTGAAACGAAAACACCGTAATTCAGATACAATAGTCGAGCCATCGGAAGAAAATGGCAATTTCAACAATGAACCAATGCAAGTAAGGGAAACTATAGGTCAAATTACAAACTATGCAGAAAAGATAAATGACACACAAATAAGTAATCCAGCTGAATCGATCAATGAATTAAGTCAAGCAACTCATCCGTCCGAAAATAATGATCCTAGCGCACAAGACTTTTACCAAAATTTGAAAAAAAATGCAAATATTTCTGTTGCAAAATTTAGCAGTAACCCTAACTACCCACGAAATGTTGTAGACCAATTCATCGAGACAACAAATAGTGTTTACCATTCTCCTGTAGATATTCTACGTAAAATCTGTGTAAAAGAATTGCAGAGCTTGAATTGTAATGAAAAGACTGTACAAGTTATCGACGACATGTTTTCGAAATTGCAGAATCCATTTTCACATCTTTCAACTGAATACAAAAGGTTTCGATTTTTCCAAAATCGTGGGGAATACATTCCCCCGGAACCTTATTTAATATCTTATAGACCAGGTCCAACATTAAAGCCCGTAGAAGTTTGTGGAGAATATATTTCACTGAAGAAGACTCTTAACAATTTTCTAAAATTACCAGATGCTTTTAATGCCACGCTTTCGTATGTATCGCAATTAAAAGAAGATACCACAGGAAACCTTTCAAATTTCATACAGGGTGATTTATGGAAGCAAAAAACCCGTCATTTTGCAAAAAACGACATTGTTTTCCCATTATTCGTATATTATGATGATTTTGAAGGTAACAACCCCATTGGCCCACATAGTGAAAAAGTGGGTGCTGTGTATGCTACCATCCCTACGTTACCTTCAGAATGTCAATTTAATCTAAACAACATTTTTTTAGTAATGCTTTTCAATTCTGATGACCGAAAAGAGTTTGGGAATGCCAAAACATTTTATCCCCTAGTGGAAGAAATAAAAGATCTCGAAAAAAATGGAATAAAAATACAACATGAAAATAACGACATTCAAGTTTTTTTTTTGTTTTGGGCTTACTTACAGGGGACAATCTTGGCATTCATTCAATGCTAGATTTAAACGAAGGTTTCAATGCAACGTATCCTTGTAGATTTTGTAAAGCTACTAAGCAAGAAACAGAAGTACAAACTGAACTCGAAAACGGCCTTTTGAGATCTGTACACTCGTACGAACAAGATGTCTTGATGAATAATCTTATATTAACTGGTATTAGTACACGTTCGATTTTTAACCAAATCCCCACTTTTCATGTTGCTACAAATTTCTTTGTTGATGTAATGCATGATTTATTGGAAGGAATTTGTCATTGCGACATGATTCACATAATCAATCATTTGATAGAATAAAACTACTTCGATCTTGCTACTTTGAATGACCGCATTTGTTATTTTGATTATGGTCCGATAGCAAAATCAAACAAGCCATACAGAATAACTGCAAAGAATCTTACTAAAAAAAGCTGAAAATGACAGTATCAAAAACTGCTTGTTTAGTGAAATACTTTGGACTGATGATCGGGGATCTTGTCCCAAATAATGATCCGTATTGGGGATTATATATTCTGTTGAGAAAAATTATGGATATAGTTAATTTGAGACAAATTTCAAAATATACAGGTCAAGCTTTCAGTCTTATAGTTGAAGATCATAACAAAACTTTTTTAAATGTTCGCAGTGATACATTGAAAAATAAATTTCATCATTTGTTGCACTACAATTTGATTATAAAAATGTCTGGTCCCCTTATTCATTTCAGTACAATGAGGTTTGAAGCAAAACACAAACAATTGAAAACTTACTGTCACACGACAATGTCTCGAAGAAACTTAATACATTCCCTTGCCGTTAAGCATCAGCTAGGAGTGTGTTACAGATTAGTATCGAACGAAAGCATAATTCCAAAAATAGTATTTGGGCCTGAATATATTGAAAACTTTGAAACATTAGATGCTTTCGAGCTAATTCGTCCGTTAATATATGAAAATATTAAAGATAATTTTCATGAAACTTGTGCAGAGTGGGTTGATTACAAAGGGACACTGTACAAACCAAAAATGATTGTGATAGTTGACGTAGACCGAGATCATTATGGCCCAGTATTTGCTGAAATCGATATGATCGTAAACAAAAATGAACAACCACTTTTGGTTTGTACGCATTTGCTGGACATGTCGTTCGATGAGCATATTTACGGATATGAAGTGGAGAGAAATGATGAAAAAATTATATGCGTTAAGCTTAGTGATTTATATGATCCTTTTCCTTTATCTAAACACAGATGTGAAAATGGAAAAACGTACGTAGTTTTAAAGTCACAGCATTTGCAAACGAGAACTTTGAGAAAATGAAGAGAAACTTTCTCTTTTCCCTATTCATAACAGCCTGTTCGTATTTTTAAAAAAAGTGTTTTACAGCTATTAATTGACATAGCAACTCGTGACTTACCTCATTAGATACGTGATTCTTTAAACTAATTTTTAAGTAGAAAACT
Source organism: Platygaster orseoliae (assembly GCA_030522825.1). Lineage (NCBI taxonomy): Eukaryota > Metazoa > Arthropoda > Insecta > Hymenoptera > Platygastridae > Platygaster > Platygaster orseoliae. The sequence goes on from JAPYZL010121571.1 coordinate 11,795, forward strand.
CAAAGTTGATATTTGTAACCATGGGTACCTTTTCTCATTCTGAGTCACATACGTCTATTACTGTTCCCATCTACAGTTATAAGCAGGGCAACCAAAAATATTTATTTAAATAAAAAATATTTAAACAAATATATTGGCAGTTTTTGGCAAAACATAAATATTTCACTACTTTTATATTTTTTGTAAATATTTTGAGGTTTTTCATTTTTAAACCCAAATATTTTCAAAAATTTTTGATATTAAAAAATATTTAGTTCTGATGCATGTTTCGCCATTTTCTTTTTCTTTAATTTCCATTTAATTCCAATTTTCATTTTATTTGCATTTAATTTTTTGCGAATTATATTAGAAATGAAAAATCAAGAAAAAATTTAAAATTAAAAATTAAAAAATGGAATAAAAAATAAAAAAATTGAATTAAAAATGATGAAATTGAACTAAAAATGAAAAAATTGAATTAAAAATGAAAAAACTGAATGAAAAATGAAAAAATTGAATTATTAATGAAAAAAATGCAAATTAATAATGAAAAAAATGCAAATTAAATTTAAAATAAATTCAAATAAATTCAAATTGCAAATGATTTGTATTTAATTTGAATTTTCTTTTTTTTTAATTTACTGTAGTTCATTTTATTTCCAATTATTTGCAGTTTGAAAATTACCGACAAATTATTCAACATGTCACATGACTACAGATTTATAATCTTTTTACATTTCAAAATAAATAACCAATTGAAACATAATGCTATTCGAATTATACGTCAGAGAAATTAACAAAACATGTGGTTATTTTCTGTAACAACTTTGATTAGTAGCTGAAAATGTAAACAAATGTACAAAAATATAAAATTTGCTTTCATTTGATCATAAATATTTCTTACCACCAATAGCCTATCATAAATATTTCACTGTTTTTTCATGCATAAATAAATAAATATTTTGCATTTTATCGTAAAAATTTTTTCCCTGGCCCTGGTTATAAGCATGCATGAAAAGAATGTTTACATGTGTATGTATAATATTAATGATTGTATATGTATAATATAAGTAAATGATTGAAATAAATTTGCTCATTTTTCGAACATAATCATTGTCAGAAAGTTTCGTAATATTTCTTTACCTACTTATGTGATTTTTCCCATTCAGGTATAACATGCTTTCCATACAAATGTCGATACCTTGATACAAAAGTAAATACTTTATAAAACTTCAATAGATAACTCTTCACAGATTTGTTATAACTTTGTTATTACTCTGAAACTTTAAGTTAAGAATTCTCCTTTACAATGTTATATAGTTAAAACAGTGAGTGTATTTATTGCTGTAAAAAAGTAGATCGTTGATTCAAAAAAATGCAATCGTTCAAGAAATAGACATAAATTTTATAAGGAGATATCAAAAATCACTAAATCGATCAAACTAAATATATTGCAACAAAAAATTCGATACTAACTATAATCTACAATGTCTTCTGGTCAATGAAATCCAGTTACTCAGAACAGTAAAAGTAACTACGAAGGTAAGAAAATGAAATAGTTCAGAGAATGGAATCAAATTCATTGCAGCAAATAACTTTTTCACAGGTAGAAAAAATTACGCTTTTAAGAACAACGAAAATATTTCCATTGGAGCAATATTGACATCTACTGAGTTCATGTATTTACTGTCATTGTCACTAAGAACTCGTTCGTTGACACTGTGAAAAGTTGTCGTATTATCAATGAAACTGATTCCATTACAGCAAATGAAAAGATCATTCAGCTACCAAACGATGCCCGTTGAAGCAACAAATTATTTTCATGTAGCCAATGAAACTTTATTCGTTGGAACCAATAATTATCTTTAATGCAAATAAAAAATTCATTGCCTCAATGAGGCTGAAGTCACAACAACAAAAAATTAATTTTGCTGAAGCAATGAATAATTTCGTGGTTCCAATGAAACGTTACTTTTAATTCAGCAAAAAAAAAACATATACTATTAATGAAAACGATTTCTTTGGCGCAGTAACTTTTTGTTATTGTCCGTATTTTAAGTAAAATTTTTTCGTTGGCCCAACGAAAATTTCATTGACTCAACGAAATTTTTTT
>JAPYZL010121584.1:0-10232 GCA_030522825.1 Platygaster orseoliae
TAGTTACGTATCGGCACTGGTCTGGAACTACAAGTTATAATAAATCCACACACTTCAGCATGTACTTAAAAACAAGCTTATGGAATAAGCTTTCTGTCATAGTAAACGGTTTAGACCTACGTCCATTTTAAGTACCGAAAATGGTGATGGCCGTCATTACCCTATGGCCGTCATTACCCCACTTCCCCCTACGTACTTTTTCTACAAAATTGTTTTATCCCCAATTAGCAATTACCAATGTGTAGTTAGAAGTGTTAAATCTTTCGGATATGTTACTGCAATTTATTTTTCGATCAAAAATTATTATTTTCTGCATAGAACTGCAATATACAAATTTTTCATCCGAAAATAGAATAAAAATGAATATGAAAGTTTATTTCTCGTCCTTTTATCTGAGGAAAAATCTGATCTATTTATTCTTTATTCATTTCAGGGGGAACTGGATTCTTGGGTAAAACACTCATCGAAAAACTGCTTCGAACATGCCCAAAAATTTCAGAAATGTACTTGTTGATTCGGCCAAAAAAAGACAAGAACATCGAAAGCCGACTTGAAGATCTATTTGAAGATCCAGTAAGTTTACTACAAAAACTATCCTCCAAAACTATCTTCACATAATTTATAACTATAAAAACTTTTGCGATTTTTGTTTTACGTTACACTGTCTAGTATTAAGTGAAAAAATTTAGACAATTTTTTTTTCACATCTTGTCATTTTTTTGTGCGTTTATTTCTATAAATTCACAGTGATTACAGATTTCCCCAAAAGTTAAAGAAATTCCTAAAGTTTTTTAGTATTCTAAGAAATTCTAGAAATTTCAAGAACATTTTTATATCTGCAAGTGAATATTCACAAGGTTTTATATTTCATTGTATCAGTACAAAAAACCATTGTAAGAACCTTCTTTCCTTCAGAAACAGTACTAAAATAAATTCCAAAAATCAACAAAAAACATCAAGTCAAAAAAAAAACATTAAATATGAACTCCATGAGGAAATTTCCAATAGCATCTTTCGTAAGTCTCAATGACCTCATAAAAAAAGGTTCTTCTTGAAATTTTTCAAATCTTCGTTAGCCAAGATTTTGATTCGAGAAATTTTCAAGATCCAACGTAAAAAAATAAAATTATGGAAAAAATTTACAAATATTTTACAGAGGACTTATAGTTCCTTAAAAGGGGTCGTTCAGAAAGCGTCACACATTCTTCTGAAATCAAAAATTCCAAAATTCCCTCCACTTGAAATAATCATAAAAAGGAATTCCGAAAATCAACACAAAATTCATCTTAAACAAAAAATCAAAGTTTCATTAACTTGATAAGAAACATTCCACCACCTCAAACACCAACATCAATGACCTCATAAAAATGAAATGTTCTTCTTAAGTTTTTTCGTATCCTCATTAGGCTCCTCATAAACAGCTCCAATATTCCAACCCCAGAAAATTTACTTATTCTTACACTGCTAAAAGTTTTACGAAGCCAGCATAAAAAATTGTTTTTTCGTGGGTGTGACGTTTTTTTATGAGCATTTCCAAATCGAATGACTTTGAAGCAATTCGAAAGAAACACTGATTGGCGAAAGAAAGAAAAATATGAAAATGCTCAAGTACCCCCTGCAGGGTCATCGCGTTCGCGATAAGACGCGTCATAATTTCTCCCAGGGCCCACGACTCGAACGTCCCGAAGTAATTCCTTTCGTAAGCACACTTAATGGGCCCGAAAGTGAAAGGGCCTGGCTTATGGTCTCGGTTTATTTGCAGATTTTTCAGTGCCTCAAAGAAGTCTCGCCCAAATTTCGTCATAAAATCCAAGCCGTGCCCGGGGACTGCTGCGCGCAAGGTTTGGGACTTTCTTCGGCCGACAGGGATCTGCTTATGCAAAACGTAAGTGCTTTCACGTCACACGAATAATTGCGTGGGATAAATGAAAGCTTATATTTTGGGTGCTGGATTTCTGGAATGTCTATTGAAAGCAAAATGGGGAAAAATAAAAATGACGACGTGGAATGAAAAAAGTAAATGATCGACACTTTTGGGGAGTTTGCATAATGACGTTTTATCTGATGATTATTTCTTCCACAGCTTCGAAAGGCGAAATATTAAAATTGCGGATTTTTTTGTTGACCAGGTGTCAATAGTGTTTCATGTCGCAGCGACCGTGCGATTCGACGAAAAGCTGAAGCTCGCGACAGCAATTAACATTCGGGGTACTTCCGACATTATTGACTTGTGCAAAAACATGCAAAACCTGAAGGTATGTTTTTCGTTTACTGAAATTTTCCAAGCTTGCATCTCAGCAATCTTTGGTTTTTATTTTAATAACTTTGGACGAGAATAAGCTCAAAAAGCTTTAAAGTTTATTTTCTCAACCCCCACAATCTTAGAACGAAAAAATGATGTTATTTAGTCTTACCCTAATAAAAAATTTAATATGATTCGTGGTAATGATAGTCATTTCTCTATAACTTTCAAATTTCATTTTCAATACAAGATTTTGGGATTCTGTTTTTCGAAAATGCTCCATGAAGTAGCGATAAAAATATTGAAGTGCGCAACTAAAAACTCGTCACCCGGAATGCAAATGGGCGAACAACGATTTTTTAGCTACGTGATTTGTGGCGAGAAAGATTTCATCGGGGACGAAAGATTTGTGTTTGCGCTTCTTGGGAACTCTTCCACAGGTGTCGCTTAAAATCCCGCACTGTATAATGAGTTTAAAGTTCACTCGACTGCCGCTCCTGCAACTGCGGCACGTCAGTTTTCGAGCAAATAAGTCAAGTTTGCTTTATGACGAGAGCAACGAGTGAGATCATTGAAAAATCTGATGCTCGCGAAATCTTCGCGGAAAATTTTTCTGAGCGGAAGGATGTACCTAGAAAATGCTGTTAAATTTGGAAATTCATTCATGGAAGATCACAAAAAAAGTGAAAATTATTGCTAAATGTTTAGATGGAAATTAATTCTAAATAATTAACTTTTTCTTTAAAATAAAAAAAAGCTACTGCTGCAAAAAAAATGCCTTCTGTCAAGTTGTACTGTTACAGCAAATCCTTAGCTACAAAAGTAGATAAAAACCAGTATCAAATTGTACTTATGTTTGAGAAATACGTAAATTTAGTCAGCCCAATCCCATGCTTCATTTCGTAATAGACCTCAAAGACCGTTAGAGTCCCATCAGACGCAATCGATGACATTTTTTCCTCAGTTCTCCACATCCTGACTTATTTCGCAACAGGAGAAAAATCTTTCTCATGAATAAATATCACATTTTTGAAAGACTCGTCTGTGACGTCCCGATAAATAACTCAACTTTGAATTTCAACCATGACAAAACCAGTGTACCACTCTGTAACGATCAAATTTTTTATAATGAATTCTTATACTTGTATTTTTCAATTATTCTGGATTGAAAAATGTTTCAGTCGTTCGTGCACGTGTCGACGGCTTATTCCAACTGCCACGAGAAAAAGATAACCGAAGAATTCTACAACTACCCGATGAAACATGACTCGCTTCTGAAGTTAATCGAGTGCTTGCCCGAAGACGTAATCGAAGAAATGACTCCCAGGTTCGATGAATTTTCTCAAATTTAAAAAAAATACCTCTTAGCACATGCCTTGACGAACAATCACTCATTCAGGCTCATCAAACCTTGGCCAAACACGTACACATTCACGAAAGCCATGGCCGAAGACTTGATCAAGGACAAAAACAAAGGAATACCAATGGGCATATTCAGACCAGCAATTGGTAAATAAATATTATTACAAGTTTATCATTTCTTCGACGTCAACGAATGATTTGGCAATCCTAAATTCGCAATGAAATATTTCGACCTCGAAATTTCCGGGTAAGAGAACTGAAGAAGGCGTGATTTTTTTAAAAATGACAGAGTGAAAATGTGTTTGATGATTTTTTTGTATGTCGTGACGGGAATTTTGGGCGTTTTGTGGGGATTTTTCCTGGCGGTGGGGATATTTTCGTTGAAATTGTTGGGGAGGCTAATTTTGTTCGTCTGCGCTTTAACTTATACGGTTGCGCGTCCGAGGGACCAAGTTGACCAAGTTCAGACCGAACCTTTCAAGAGCATGTACCCTGAGGTGTGCAACTTTGATGAAGAATACGCCACCATGAGTCGCGTTTCCCTCGAAACTGTCGAAAGTTTTGGAAGTGACTTCGATGTCGGGGAGACTTCTCGGCAGAGTGAAAAGTATTTCAGTACTAAAATAGAGGAAAAAGTAGATCTACAAAAAAATAGATTTGCTGTATTAACAAAAAGATGTGCTGTTTCAACACAACCTGACAGAACGAATTCTTTTACAGCAATAGCTTTTTTTTGTTGCCATGACAAATCTTTTTTGCTACCAGAGCACAAGCATTATACACAAATTTCCATTGCATTTGTAATTGTGTTCTGGTAGCAAAAAAGATTTATTGAGACAACAAAAAAAAAGCTACAACTGCAAAAAAAATTCGTTTATTCAATGAAATTGACTGATCGAAAATCTATAGATTTCTAGTACATATTTCTTGCATACCTTTATATCAAAGGAATTTTTAAGGATTCTTTAGTATTTTTATACCTTTTAATGATTTTTGTAGATTGCTTAAAAGATTTCTAAAATTCTATTCATTAGAATTGAAATTCAGATCGATTTTCAATAATTTTGCGAATATTTGACCTATGTACATTGTATAACTTAATTAAGTTCATTGAAGTATTTTTTATTTTGAAAAAAAAAAAATAAATAAATAAAACACACATTTCCCTAAATTATTGATGATTCTGGAAACTTGAAAAATGTTTCAAATTTTCGGAAATTTATTATAATAATAAATATTACTTCGAAATGTAGAAAATAACACATCTTCGATTCCTTCATTTTTCCGAATCCAAATTCCCGAACGGTCATTTTCCCGAATGACCATATTCCCGAAATGCCATTATTCCGAACGTATTATTTCCCAAAAGTATTTTTCCCCGTACGACAATTTTCCCGAAAGTATTATTTTCCGAATTTCAGTTAAAATTTCACTTTTATTTCAATAAAATTGTGTACATTTATGAATTTCATAAGAAGAGTCTTCAATAAGAAGATTCGTGGTAAAAATTCCAAATTAGGTTTCTTCAGATATAAAATTGAAAGGATTTTATTCAGAAGTTTTTTTCAAAGCATAATTGTTTTGTAAATGACATTGTACATGACATGTTAAAGACATTAGGCTGATGGAAAAATTTCCCGTTCGGAAAAATTGAAAACCCTTCGGGAAAAAAACCGTTCGTGAAAATGGCCGTTCGAAAAAAAAGACCTTTCGGGGAAATGATCGTTCGGGAAAAGGGATTCGGGAAAATGGTCGGCAACGCACATCTTCATAAAAAAAAAAAAAAAAGAGAGAAACTTGATGGACTCAGGAAAATTACGTACAATTTTCATAGGCTTGAAAAATATTTTTCAAATTGAGAGAGTATCAAATAATTTCCATTAGACTTAGAATTTCAAAAATTTCAAAAATCGTTAATAAATTATATACAGCGCGTTCATTATATTTATTTGAAATTAACATCATGTTTTTTCGTTTCTGAATAAGAATCTGAAAAACATTATGAATGTCAGAAAATTACGAAAAATAAGTAAGTATTAAGTTAGGTCAGCTCTTTATTCATTTTTTGAAAAATGTAAAAAACAGTTTTTCAGCAATTTTGAATCTAAAACAGAACTCTAACTATGTATTTTTTGCACTTCGTCAAACTTGACTTTATCGAAAAAATGTATACACATTTTTCTGGTGACATGACCTGAAAAAAGATTCATACCCCGAATGACTAGTATATATGAAAATTAATTCTTTTGAGGTCGGTTGAAAAAATTATGAATGGATTCGGTTACAGTTACATCAACGGCAAAAGAACCTATAGCGGGATGGATCGATAACTTCAACGGCCCGAGCGTAAGTCAAAAAAAAATTTATATTCTTGACAATATTTTGTGCTTTTCAGTCAAAATATACATATATATAATTAATCATACATTGGATATCATTTACATTATATATTTAAAAACAGAAGGGCGAAGGGGTGTATCTTTTCTATATTAATTATGCTTATATCTTTATGTTAACATTTATTTATCTATTTATTTTATGCAAACACTTGAGCTATGTTTATTTTAGAAAGAAATATATTTAAAATATAGAGTGTAATGATAAACTACATTAATGATAATGTAAAATTAGGGTCATTTGACTTGTCTTTATCGCACTTTCTGAAATAAATATCTGACGAATGTTTGCAATAATTTAATTATTTTTATTTGATTAAACAACTGAATTGTGCTATTTTATTAATTGATATGATTGAATAATTATTCGAATTATTAATTATACAGTAACCTTTTCTTTCATTTTTAATTCATAAAATTATGGAATTCATTCTTTATAAGATTTTCATTAGATTTTCATTTAAAATTTGTTCCCTCGAATCATTTTTTTCACATAGTTTCATTGAAAATAAAAAACACGTATTTTTTTATTTCATCATAATATAAAAAATTTCTAACTTATGAATTTTTAAATTTTTCATGTTCAGAGGAAGTTATTCTCAACACTAGCTAATATGCGAAAAAGTATTTAATTTGAAAAATATCAAACCATCATGAAGCGTATGCTTTTTTATCAGCTTTCGAATGAAAGATATTACAAATCAATCGAAGTAATTTTTTATAAAAAAAAGTAACTATTTTTTCAACAAATTCATATTTTTCAAACTTGGATATGTTTTTTTTTTAATTTTTTTGCGGTAAAATGTTCTTCAAATATTTTTGCAGATACTCACAAAATTTCAGAATGCTTCAGAATCGTAAACTATTTTTGAAATTTTCCACGTTTTTTAATTTTTTAAAATAATCATAATTTCAAACACGATTCAAACTATTTTAAGCCTTTCAAAGTTAATGAAAGTTTATTTAACTCGCAAAAAAAACATTACTATGCATAACTTCAAAAATATATAGCATAATCTTCGAAGTTCATTAACATTTTCTGGAATTTCACGAATTATTCGAATTTTTTGAAGTTTTCGCAAAATCGTTTGATGAGTTTACATTTTTCAAAAGCTTGAAAATTGAAAACAAAATTCAAATTATTCGAAACATTTCAATTTTCATTAAAACTTGTCCAACTCATTATGAAGTTCTTTAAATTTATCATACTTTCAAAGCTACTCCAATTTTCATAAAAAATGAGAATAAACAAAATCATGCATTTTTGGGAGAAATATGGTTATAAACTCAATCCACAAAATTTATAAACATTTTATGAAATTATAGAAATTTTGCATGCCTTTTAAATGTATAATTGAGTTGAAAAATTCCGAAACTCCAAGTAATTTGAGAGAAAATACATCACTTTTACGATTGGATTTTGATTCATTTAGAAAAACTATACAGAAATACAATGATCATCGATTAGAATAATACTCATTAAAAATAATAACCTAAATATGATTAATGATCAATAAAATTTTACTGATTTCCTATTAAGTGTCTTTGACCAAATATATTGAAAATTTAAAAAATTGTTTACGCTCATCACAAAAATTACAGGGAGTAGTAGGAGGTGCAGCAACCGGTGTTTTACGAACTTTGCAAGCCGATGAAAATCTGGTTGCGAATTTGGTTCCGGTTGACCTCACCGTCAACGCCTTGATCGCGAGTGCTTGGGATATCGCAACACAATCTTCAAAGTAAATTACTTCACAAATTCCATTTTTTCAAATAATATTCAAAAGACATCACAAACTATTAAACTTCAAAATTTTTTCATAGATGAAAAGTCGTAATATCGCAAATTAGCTGACTCTCCCCCTAAACTAACAGTTTTTCCATTTTTTTCTCATATTTATCAAAATTCGTAGTAACATATGAAAACTACGAAAACTATAGTTTTTCACAAGAGATTAATGTTGATGAAAAAACGTATAGAAAAAAAAACCCAACAAAGCACCTATAATTTTCGTGGGACGTTATTTCCAAGCGTCTAAAAAAGAAGAAAAAAATTAATTCGGTCGTTTGTTTTACAGAAGGGACGAGGAAATGTTGATATATAATTACTGCTCGTCCACAGACGCGCCAGTCACGTGGAAAGAATTCATGGGAATGAATCTTCAATACGCGAGAGAATTTCCCACTATCAACTCCATTTGGCACGTTTCATTCAACTTGTACAAGAAAAAAATTCCATACACTATGTCGATAATTTTGTTCCATCTAGTCCCTGGTTTCCTTATAGACACAATCCACTCGTGTCTAGGCAGAAAGCCAAGGTATGTTCTTCCAACTATCCTAAGATTTTACCCAAAATTAGGGTAAAATTAATAATTATTTCATGTAAAAATTAAAAAAAGTAATTATACACGTAAAAGTTTATGAAAAAACAAACGATAAGGAAATAATGAGTTGACTTTATAAACATGACTTTCAAAAATGAAGTATTGAATAAAAATTATGAAAATTGGTAAAAATGATTGAAAATGTATTTTTATTGTAAATTCTAGAAGTTGTTTCCTTCAAAAAAAATTTATTTTATTTTCTTTACTATCGAAAACGATTTATAAATACGTAATGTTGTCACATTTTTGGTAACAGGTTACTCAAAATGTACTCGAAAATTCACAAATTTTCGAACGTCCTCGCCCATTTTTCCACGAATCACTGGCACTTCGTAAATAGCAATGTCCACGGAATGTGGTCTCGATTAGATCCGAAAGATCAACAAATGTACTCGTTCTCGATGAAAAATTTCGACTGGCAAGAGTACTTTCTCAGCTATGTTGTGGGGATACGTCTTTATCTACTGAAAGATGACGCCAGCACTTTGGAACGGAGCAAAATCAAGCAAAGAAGGTAAAAAAATGCAAGCTTATCGAACCTACAACTATGATAATGTTCAATAGATCTGATCATCATTGGACCGAATTGATTTTTAGAAAATTTGGCAAATACAGGAGTATTGTTTATAAAAATAGTCTTTGATTTTTTGTTTTTCAAAAATGCTGCAATGCACTGAATTTAAAAACACATTTTAAATTATAACATGAAATTGGATTTATTCATAAATACTTCAACTGATTCAAGTTTTTGAATAATTTTGTTTCAGATTGTACGTGCTCCATCAAACATTGAAAGTCCTGACGTTAACTGTAGGTTTCTGGTTCATCTGGAACATGTTTTCGAAACTTATTTTCAGGTCATAAACCACGAAAATGCGACAGCAACGGACAAACCCCATCATATTTATTTGTTAACAATGCAACCATTTTTCGTAAAAATTTGGGTTGCCTGAAGAAACCCGATATATTCCAACGAAGCGCTTATTTGAAATAATAAATTGTTCTTCCGAACGTGGTCGCGAGTCACAATGTTTTTTTTATGCTGAGTGTGGTTTCAATTTTTTACACTTACAGAAGGTGCATTGCACGTTCCGGTGACAAGAATATATCGAAACATTCACTTTTTGCGATAATTGTAGTTTGGTTTTTTACACGTTGATATTGTCGATCTACCTCAAATGATGTCAACTGTTGAAACGTGAGCGTAATAATTCTGTGTAAATAAAGATTTTCTCATGCGACATTTGGGGAAAATTGCGTCTCTATTAATTTCGACTCTCAAGGAAATCACATGTAACATACTTAAGTAGTATAATGTATTATTATATTACTCTATATTATGTACGATTTCACAATTTTTTACATACACAAACTCTTGTGAATAAAAAAACTTTGATGAACTATACCGAGTTTGTAAACAATTTACTATAATAAGTAAATTTTCCATCAAATAATTTGTATATCATTTTAAAAACTGATACCTAATAACTTTTGTTTGAGTCAGTAATAATAATCTATCTCGTGCTTTTTGGAAAAATAGAATTTCGTGAACAAAATTTATACCTAGCTCTGTACGAAACGTTTTTGACTTGCGAAGATTGGAAAGCCCTCGAGAAAATCATCGAGGGGCTTTAACGAACTAAGAAAATGACCGAAAAGTAATGAAAAAACATCAGGGAAATTGGAATAGCAATGAAACTTTGGTCTTTGTATTTTCAAGATAATTGGAAAATGTCTGAACACGTATAATACACGGAGAGAAATTTCATTAAAAAAATTACTACATGTGTTTAAAAAAATACTACGTTTTGGTACAAATTTACAACATTTTATATCATTCTTGTA
>JAPYZL010121596.1:0-10411 GCA_030522825.1 Platygaster orseoliae
TCACCCTCCATTCATGCAAAAGTGGAAATATCCGCAGTTTTTGAGGTTGAACCCATTGTTCTTGAGGCTGAACAGAGGTTTGAGGCTGAACCTCTGTTCTGCCTCAAGAGCAATGGGTTCAACCTCAAAAACTGCGGATATTTCCACTTTTGCATGAATGGAGGGTGAAGGAGAAAAATTAGCGGTTGAAAATTTCGACTCAGGACATCATTTTTATATGTTATAAATGCAAAGTCTAGTTTGTTTTGCTCAATGTCAATATCTGAGTGAAATTAAGCTCAAAATGAAACATAAAAAATCTTTTTAAGTTTGTCTAGCTTTGAGCAAATTTTTTTTTAGAATGTTATTTAATTTGTGGCAAAGATATTTTACTTTTACTTATAAACTTATGAAAATGAAATATGTAAAAATTATAATAGATTATAATCTGAATTATAAAAATGATAGAGTAAATTCAAGTTTTTTTAATTTGGTTTAATAGTTCTTAGGCAACAGTTGTTTCAGAGACAAGTTTGAATTACTTTCAGAAATCTTCAAAATTTAAGCAAAATAAAAAAATATTGAAGTAGATGTTTAGAAAACGCTCTTTCTCCAAATATATGTTATATGATTCCTTTAGTATTTACTAAAGCAAGCCTAATCTTCATTTGTAGTATGTTGGTTTTATAAAAATATTCCAAAAAACAACTATATGAAAATTGGTATATACTTAGACAATCGGAAAATATAACATTTTGTTGTTGTTTGGTAAAGGTTAATTACATTTCTATGTAATTAAGTATAGACCTCTTAATCCGAAATTTGTTAAGCATATATTCAAAATTGAATCACTTAGAGAAAATGCATTGAAGCCTATACAGGCACAAGTATAAATTCATAAACTTAAAAATACACCAAATTTACTTCCTTAAAGTTTTTATTCTTCCTTTTCGATTTACCTCATCCATCATCGAAATAAATCAAACATAAAAATAGAATAAATTCTGAGTTTTGGTGATACCATTTTGACGGTATTCACAATTTATTATTTTATTCATATAGTTTTTCTATAATAATTTACGTCAAAAGGTCCGATTAGTAGCAAATTGTGAGAACACAATTTTTTTCAATTTTTTAACAAATTAGATTTTTGTTATCTATTCACACTTTTGCAGTAATTCATTTAAAACTCTGAAACTTTTAAATTACATATTGATCTTGTTTGAATTCTATGTTCATCCCCCTGCCCCCTCCCCTTCTCGTGCCGCGCCCATGAGAATATATTTTATGCTTCTGACTAGATTCGTTAATTATCTTCACATTTGCATACGAAAATTTAATTTTGCGCCATCTTCTGAATAAGGAGAGACCTGATATTGTAGTTGTTTGAATTCGTAAACTTTCCTCGATAAAGAAGACCAACGTACCATCACTACAGAGATTGTGAGAACCAACAGTTGAACAATATCGGAGTTCAATCTTGCAGATCAAGTTTTTACCATCAATTGTGGTTTTTCTTATGTTTTAATTATGCGTAAGAATATTGAAATCAATTTTTTTTTAAGCTTTCGGTCACAAATCGTGACCTTCATCAAGGATATTGGATTTTATTATTACAACCCCCATTTATAAAAATTTTCTGAAAAGATTTCGTTTATGAAAATTTGTTAAAAAAGGTCAATCACTTTTCAAATAATTTTGGTGTATTTACCACGTCAAATTTTCCCATTTTTTGAAAAAGAATGAAAATTGCAAGAAGTCATTCTAATTTTTTATGATTCAAGTGATCAAATGCATTTTTAAGAAAAAATGCTGTTTTGTTTTGTTGTTCGATTTGACACTTAATGAATATGGAATAAAATAAGAAAATTATTGAATAGTGTAAAATTTGGTGCGCTTTAAATTACTTGATGACTTGGAAATCTTGAGTTTCATTTCAGCCTGGACCTTCTGTATTTTTGAGTACCTATATGACAAATATTTCAATAATTATACAGCCATAGTATAATTATATTTTTGTGCAGTTCATGACAATTTTTTTATACAAAACATTCTCTAACCAATTTATTTAAAAAAAAAGCTCATCCCGAATTACAATTTTCTCACGTACAATTTTTGGTTTTCTCTAATTTAGTAAATTCAATTCATTATCCTTGGCTGGGAATCAATTTTCGTCTTTCCATTTCTTCTTTAAGTTTTTTCTTTTGCACTTTTCCAGTCGCTGTTTTTGGAAAATCATCAATAAATAAAATAAATCGAGGTATTTTATAATGTGCGATCTTTCCTTTCGCAAAGTTCCTCAGCTGATCAGCCGATATTTTTTCATTGCTTTTGAGTTTGATGCATGCACATATTTCTTCTCCATAAACATTGTCATGGGCGCCGATAACTTGTATTTCGAGAATCGCTGGATGAGTGATGAAAAAGTCCTCTATTTCCTGTAAAATTAGAAAATTTGATCAACTCACAAAAATTTACTGTTCCTTTCTTTATCTGACGTATAAAAATTATTTCTAAAATAAAGAAAATTGTTCTTCTAATGCAAAAATATTAACATGTTTACGTGTAAATTTGATGATATAAATTTTTAGGCTCGAGAAGAAGGATTAAAAATTTTTATTACTTGACAGACTTAAGAATTTTCTGTCATTTATCTTACTTTCATGTCAGTAAGCTTAAAATATTATAATATTTAAAAAATATGTATTTTTTTCCTTATCAAGTAATAAATTAAAAGAAACTTCTTACCCTTGGATAAACGTTTTCTCCACCTCTGATAATCATGTCTTTTACTCTTCCAATAACATAACCATAGCCATCCTGACGTAGTCGAAATAAATCCCCTGTTTTTAACCAGCCATTTTCTGTTATCATTGCTTTCGTTTCTTTTTCGTCATTCCAATAACCTAGCATTGTACTGTAACCTCGAATCCATAGTTCTCCCGGACTTTCAAATTCAACTGGTTTTCCATGATCGTCTGCGACCTTGGAAAACAAAGTAAAAAGTAAGTCATTATCCATAGTTTAGCATTATTATGTAATTGTTAGTATTTTTATTGATTTTGAGGCTCATTATATCATTTTCTTTTATTATTTTACATGAAATAATAAATTAGTTTACTGTAATTCAACCCTTTTGCCTAACATACACGCCTGCACAAGAGCTTTGTCTAATCGATCGTAAATTGCAAAAAAAAAAAAAAATTATCAAAATATGAACATCATTACCATCACTTCAACATGATTTGACAAATATCCTATACTTGTATCAATTAATTCCTCTGGATCTTCCGGCAAGTTTTGAAAGGCTATTCCAGTAGTTTCAGTCAATCCATATATAGACTACACCGAAAAAAAATATCCATTAGATCTTCGTTTACAATAACTTTGAAAGAAATAAATGCCAATAACCGTAATGAGATCACAGCCTAAGATACTTCTGATATTCTTGAAAAGTTCAGGTGCGGCTGGTGACCCTCCAGTGACACCTGTTAAGAGTGTGTTCAAAGGAAAATTCAGTCTGCGTTGTACGTCAATCATGTTGATCTGAAAATCTAAGAATTATTGCATTTTTGCAAGAAATAATTGACAACTAAGAGTTCAAAAATCACTAACCCACATTGTTGGGGTGCCAAAAGTGACGGTACATTTTTCTTTTACAATTGTCTCTACAGATTTAACAGGATTGAAGGATGGGCCTTCAATAATCATGGTTGCACCGCAATGCAGAATTCCAACATGGACCATAAGCAACCCAAAGGCGTGGAAAAATGGTACGTTAACGCAAATTTTGTTGTGATTTTGGTGTAGTCCAATTCTTTGTACTCCCTTCAATAAAATTGAGGATATATTGCTTTTGGAAGATAATTATGAAACTTCTATAATATAACGTAGTATATGAATTTTAGATTGTTTAAGTAATGCCTAGAACAACTTTTTGTTATTAGTGAATGAATTTGAATTGAACAATAAAAACTCATAATTCTTGTTATTACTGTTAAAATAGGTAATATTAAACAAAATCAGTTTTGCTATTTTAATGAAACCAAATTTTTGACCTTATATTATCTTGTTTTGAAATAAACAAACTAGAAACTATTGATGCTGCATTATACAAATTGTTTGCTTGTTGATAAGTAAAAAAACACTATGAAATCAGTAACATTTGAAATATTTTAATTTTTTTCTTTAATCTTAAATGATCTAATGCATTGATTGACTGAAAAATTCGTCAAATTTCAATGAATAGAACAATTTCTACAGTTTCATTTTGAATACTTGTTATGTATTTAAAATCTTCGTTTTATGCTGTTCAATATTTATCTTTATTTGACATATATTATTAGTAAAACGTTATTATAAATCAACAAAATCTGATGATTTTCAGTATGAAGGTCTCGTAACTAAATATATTAACACTTTTCAGTAGTTGCAAGCTAGTAGTTTTTATTAATTAATAGAAGCAATTTCAGACCAATATTTTAAACTGTTGTTTTATTTGACTGACTGGAAAAGTCATTTTTTACTATCTACACGAATTTTCTTTCCTTCTTGGTCATTAGTCGAATCTGAATACCAATCTGTTCATAAAAAAAACTACAATAAATTTCAGATTTAATTTTCAATGTAAAAAAAAGTAAAAAAAATGGCATCAACAAAAAATATAATAATACTACTCTTATTTCGGCGTCTTGGAAAATAGCCTTAAAAATTCAATATTATTTTCTTAACAATCTATAAAAGTTGAAAAAATGTTCAGAATACTTTGATTTCTAAAGCATCTAATTTCAAAAAGCTATATTGAAAAAAAGAACTCTGAAAGGTAAATTAATGATGAAAAAATATTAAAAATACAAAAAGTATTGGAAAAACACAAAATATAGTTTTATTATATTCAATACGTATATAAAAAATGTTTCACCCTCTAATAAAAAAGTTATATAATGTCGATAATCCAAAATTTGTAAAATTGAAACATCTCATTACTGAAACCAGATCGTGAAAGATAAATAATCATGAAACTTCTAAAGAAATATAATTTTTAGGTACATATCTCAGAAAATTTTAAAATTTCCGTATAAAATGCTATTCATACAATTTTGTCTTTTTTTTTGTTTTTTTATAAATTTCTTGGAATTCCATGATTCAATTTAAAGATTTATAGATTTCGATGCCCAAGTATTGAAATTTCTTACGATTTTTAGTTTTGAGTATATAACCGAAAATTCTTTTTTCGTAAATAACTTGTACCTGCATCGAGTTATTGGCTATAGATTTATGCGATAATGTTGTAGCTTTCGGCCAACCAGTTGTGCCTGAAGTAAATTGTATATTGCACGGTTTGTTTGGGCAAACGTCTTTTTGCATATCATGAATCGCATCGACTTCTTTGTCACTCGCCAAAGATTCGACGTCGGCGAAACGACGTGTCCCACTGGAAGAAACACGAAAGCTAGTTATCGATCCTGACCTCAAGTTATCACGATGCCACGAACCCGAAAGAATTACGTACGCCTCCACAAACCATTAACCTGATTGCAACTAGATCATTACCTTACCCTACAGGATTGGCAATTTCATAATCACGCCCTTGAAGTGCAACAGTACAGAACAGTATCTATTTACGTGAATTTGAGGTTTTATCTTAAATAAGCAATCTTTATTTACATCAAGCTGCATATTTGAATATTTAAAGTATGTGCTACTTGAAAATTTGGCGTTATTTATAATAACTAAGGCAGAAAAAGGACGAAAAAAATTAAAATTATTAAAAAAAAAAAAAGAAAAATACTGTCAAATTCTATACAAAAAAGTAATAATGTATATTTGACTGGTGTAAATTTCTTACGAATAACCGGAAAATGCTATATTATTGATTGTTATAAAAATATGGCTAAATTACGAATAAAAAGAAATAATACTTATTTAATCGAATAATTTCTTCTGCCTAGATAATAACAAGTAATGTCATCGAATCTTTCATTTCGTAAAAAAATTGCAAGTTCGATTGTAGATATTTCCAAACTATAAAAAATATGTATTGTTCTTATTCAAACGATTTGCAGCTGTCTCTAAAAAAATGTTGAATATTTAAAAAAACACTTACGTTACATGATCCTTGGAAATAATAATAATATTCTCCAAACTAGGACATTTTGATTTAGCGTTCGTGAGCATTGCTCCATAATTCTGCGATTTAAAAGTATCAGTCGATACAACAGCCTTCGCATTAACTTTGTTAATGCAGTATTCGATTTCTGGTTGCTGAAAAGACGGATTGACGCCTACAGTGATGGCCCCAATTTTACTTAGAGCCAAAAATGTAAGGTACCACTCAACGCTATTGGGCGCCCAAAGGCAAACAGTGTCGCCATTTTTCAGTCCCAGTTTCACGAAACCAGCAGCCAACTTTTCCACACGTTGTTTCAGTTCGTAAAATGTCAGACGAATATTCTGATCAAGAGAATATACACATTCTCGGTCGGGCCACGTTTTTGCTGCAGTGTCAAGCTGTTCGCCAATTGTTACGTTTATTAATGGTTTATCAAATGCATTGTATAAGTGAGATGGTCCACGTTGTTCTAATGTTCCTTTGCATCTTTTGAACTGTATTTTTGATTGAGAAACTGTAAAAGAAGGTTACAAAAGAGTTTTTGCATGTTACTCATTCAAGTAGGTGGAATTTTATTAACAATTTGGGTTGTTAAGAGACACAATAAATTAAGTGATTGAAATCGAGAATGCTAAAAAAAAAGTATTGTTAATCTTTTTTTTTTTTCGTTGAGAGTTTCATTTGTGAATGAGATTTTTTGAATTACAAGTATTTGAAAGTTCGTTACATGATTTTGAAAATAAAATATGGCAAAATATGTATACTGAACGTTTAAATTACTGAAATTTATTATAGATTTCACTGTTTTAAATTTTTAGAAAGTAGGAGTTTTATATACCTAAATGTAGAATGAGAATTTCTAAATTCAACTTTTTATTCGTATAATGAATTTATCTCATCATCAAATCGCATATCGACCATTATTTACACTCATTCAAATAAATACACATTTCGAAACTTAATTTTCATGTATAATCTATAACTATTATAATTTATTTATTTATTTTATCATATTGTTTGATAATTGATGATATAACGTTACAATTTACATATAATCATTATTATTATGATTCCATGTAATGTAATATTTGAAAGAATATAATTTTTTTTCCTCAATAATTCCATAACAAAATTCCGAAAAATTCAGTTTCCCTAAATGAAAAACCTTTATTTGTTACTTACCTAATATAAGTTTATTATCCAAAAACTCACGCACGCATTGGCTCCTTAATAATATGTGCCTTTTTAGACAATTCATTGTCATGTGGGTGATGTTGTAAAAATAATCTACAAAAAGAACAAGTTTTCGATGTTATTTTGCTTAGTATCTGAACTCAACACATTCTGCTACAAATTAAAACGTGACTGAAAAAAATCAAGATTTTTCAATGTCATATGAACAATTTTAAACTTGAGTGAAACTTGTGACTTAACAGGTGCTCAAATATTTTCGTTAAAACATGAATGAGTATAGGAGATTTATTACTATCATAAGTATTCATTTTTGAATAATTTATTTCAATAATATAGATTTATTACAGTTGCATGACTTATAATAAATGTAAATATTTATTTAATTTTTTTTTTCGTTTCATGTACCGGATAAAAACAGCTTTTGAATCATCTATTTCCGTACTAGTCTAATTTTCGATTAGGTAAAGTCACTTTTAGATTTATGTTAAATAATTTTAAAAAGACAAACAAAAAAACCCGGAAAGTTATTTCAAACAGCAATCACGATTTTGTTGTCGCATATGTTTATTTTTAGAAATTCAAATAGTATTACATATTTTGGCAACAAAATTGAAATTTTACCATTGCACGTTCAAAAATCACCTTCAATTCTTTCATGAATTTTCACTTGAATGCATTTTAAATACATTTAAAAAAATGTTTGAAAACACTGTCTTATAGGATTAGGTTAGGTTTAACTTTGTTATCAACAGTAGCAATGTAACTGTTTAATCTTGCTCATTAACGATAACATTTTTGTACAGTACTTTTCCGTGGTGGCATGGCGGAAAGATATGGAAGAATAATAATAAAGCATTGACGGCTCTCAAGTTGTTTATTAAACGAATGAGTAAACACGTTTCGCGTAATCGTGTTGCTTGAAGTATTGAAAAATTATAATATATCATTTATCAAAAGCAAAATTTCACGAATTTTACCACACACGTCGATTGTTAAAAGTAAAAACACATCCAAAATTGAACCTTTAATATAAATGTATGAATTTGAGTATAAAATATCAGTCTGAACTTCTAAATAAGTAAGGAATAGACAATATTTTCGTGTAAAAAGTGCAGTAATTAAAATAAAAAAAAAGATTCATTAAAAATGCAAAAAAAACTCGTTTCGCTCAATGCAAATGTTTGTCTGTTAAGATAAATTCACTTGCTTGTTGACGTACTTGATCATGAACAATTTCTAATATTGTAATTAACTTCAAAGTTCAAGATAACTGGTTTTTACGTGGAAGGACAATGCCACTGTTTTCGGACGCACGATAAATCACGGTGACTTATGATGTCGATTGCGCTCGAGACACTGCTCGGATGAACTGCATTGCAGATCCAAACAATATCTTTGCTATGTTGCGATTAACAAACTGGTTTAATTGTATGCTTGATACACTCACGCGGTTGATAAATAGAGATCAAAGGACAATGAGTAAGATTATTCGTAAAAAAACACTCGAGATTCATCAAGAGTATTATATAATTTCAGGAAACGATAGGAAATAAACGTTTGTTGGTATTCGCAAATAAATTTGCTTTGATACGCGATACATTTAGAAATTTCAATACGTGAATTATTACTTGACACTCAATTTATTGTTATTGAAATTCTAGGGACTTTCTTCGAAGATTTATTGTTGTACGTAAATATATATTCAGATTTGTAAAGGTCTAAAGAAATCAATGTTAAATTTTTTTTATAGATAGAACGATTTTCATAGAACTCGATTTGGAATTCAAACAAAAATTTTACTTAGAAAAATAAAAATTGGAATGCGGAAAAAAAATTTGTGTAATTACTCAGACGATGTGAAAAGTAATGTTCGGTGATATATGAAAAAATATTTATCAATACTTCGAGGTTCTTAAGTCCTAGTTAACTTTTTTTTCGCTGCATTATCGTTAAGGCGATAAGAGTTTTGTTTGCATTCATTTGAAGTCATTAAAAAAGTAAGAAAGCGATTCTTCACGTAGACGGTGTATGCCTAGATCAAACCATGACCTCAATTTATACTTACCACGTGTCTCGCATAACATTAAAATAAGAGTGCGAAATCGATGTTTTATTTCTTGACTGATACAAGCAGGGAAACTGCAGTAAAAAAAAACTTGGATTTTCGACCATACAGATCAGCGGAATATTTTTGGATGTAAACAATATTTTTAGAGTATTTTTTTGTTTGTTACTGATGATTTAATAATAAAAAACGGGTTTGTTCTTGACTTGATACGTACAAGTTAATTGCAGTAAAAAAAAGTAGTCATTCGAATGTGCCGCGTATTTGGATTTTTCGCCCTACAAATTATCAAAATATTTCCAGAAGTACGCATTTTCAAGAAAATTTTTTTATATTGATGAATCAAATTTCAAAGATCGTTTTCGTACATATAAGAGAAAATTTTTATTCTACAGCAATAAACAGATAGTTAAGTAAGATAGTAAGTTTCTTCAAGATAAAACATAAAGTTTTGATAAAGTGATTTGATAAATTATTAAATAATATATGAAATAATGCAATTGCCTAGAATCGAAAAAATCAGAAATCATTAAAAACGAAATTAAGTTTAATAAAAATGCTTTTTTTAAATGTCCACATGTAATAATAATCTAAAACAGAAATTAAGAAGGCAAAAATCAAAGCAATGTCAAATTGTCTGGGCTTAAGTTCATTTGATTTTGTGTACATTTGGAAGACAATCATAAAAAAAAATTTCTGTACATTCATTAGACTTTGATATGTTCTCTTTCACTATAAACCTTTGACTCTAAACAGAAAAAAACTCATAACGATTGAGCCAATTTTGGTGAAACGACGACATTTTTTTTATAATAGGCTTAAAATTACTAAATAATTATAAGAAATTGGCACTGTGACTTTCCAATTACTGAATAATTATAAGTATTCGGCAATATAATTTAAAAAAATCTTTATTCCTGAAGAACAAATTTTGGCTTATAGAAGCTACTTAATAATTGAATTCATATATACAGGGTGCGCCACCAAAATCCGGACAAATTCAACAAAAAATTCATTACAAATATTTGTCATGAATAAATTTATTTAAAAAAAAACCTTTT
>JAPYZL010121598.1:0-11710 GCA_030522825.1 Platygaster orseoliae
TCTTGTTGTACGCTGAAAATCGTGATACACACATGAGACAAGTTGTTATGTCCAACCCCATAGCAGCAATACAATTGTCTGCTGCAGTGCTGCCAACTGTTGCACACAATTGTATTGCTGCTAAGGGGTTGGACATAACAACTTGTCCCATATGTCTGTCACATTTTTTCAGCACCCGACGAGCGGTCCATGTACTATACTAAGGTTTCGCGGGTAAAATAAAATACTAGAAAAGCAGTTGGCAGTACTGCAAGAAAATTTCGTGAGTCACAGTGAATCAATATCAGTGAATATCACAGAATATCATGAATTTCTGTAAATTCTGAATTGTTGTGACAGCATCACAGCAGTGAATAAATAAATATAGTTTCAGGCAGAGACGATAAACAATAATAATTGAATGACATTCAACACGAAAAATCTCGAGAAATTGGTGAGCAAAGTATTACGCTTTTGAAAATTTTACGTGGAAATCATTCAACTCCTGTAGAATGACAATATTCAATTTACCTTCGTTTTATAGTAAATTCGAAAGTAAACTGTTGTTTGTAGAGATGATATTTACAATCTTGCAATAATTATTGGATTTCATCATTTTTTAGTAAGCTGACAATCGCTTCAAATTTCTGTACTCGTATAAGTATTCAAGTCAATATAATCATAAATTTTTATTCATCAGCAAAATGTAAATGACATTATTGGAAAAGTAATTAATACAATGGAATTTTTGAAAAAATTCATTGTCACTGTTTTATTTTTGCAGATTTTTTCCTGTTTGCAAAATGCAACAGGAAGGAAAACCAATATTTCTCCAACATCATTCCTGTAGCGTTAGAAGTATCGCTTTCAATCCAAAGGTACAAATTTTGTTTAGACTTGGTGTTTTTGTTTTTCTGATTTCGTATATAAATATTTCATTACTAAGTGTTAAATATACATCATTTTTTTATAAACATATTTGTGAAATAGAAATATGACAATGAATGTGTATTAAAAAAATTTTTTTAATTATGGTATTTAATTTATTCAATGCTTCATTGTTCACTTGAAATTATGTATGAATTTTCTGGTAACGAATGGGGAAATTTTTGTATGCAGAATAGTTATGACACTGCATATAGTGTTTTTAAAATTTTATTCATATTGTTAATATTTAAGTTACATGTATAATTATTTTCAATTGTGTAATATAACTCGAAGACAATATGCAGTTAATGCAATTATTATTAAATTATTTATTTATTATACGTAAAACTATTAGGATTAAAGAGAAATGTAAAATAATAAAAAATATGTATGAGTGAAAATTTTTTATTATGCTCGTATTTCATTTATCCAGTGCTTAATTTTTCACTTTAATTATGGAAAATACTTTAAGATACTTTTTCATCATACATAAATTGTCTAGAAAAAAACTTTTTTTTAATGTCTGTTAGTTATTATTTTATATATTACAATTTTGTATGTTATTCTTTTATATTGGGTATTGTAACTTAAATATAATCTGCAGTCAATACAATGACTATTTCATTGTTAAATTATCATGTTTCATAATTATGATGAAAAAAATCTAAACAATAAATATATATTTATTAAAATGTGTAGTGATACTCATATAAAATTTATTCAATACTCAATTTTCCCCTAAAATTAAAAAAAATACTTTCAGGTACTTTTTCATCATATATAAACTGACTAGCAACAAATAAAGAAATTTTTTCTACAAAGTAATTCTGATTTGACAAATTACATATTTTGTATATCATTATCATAAATTGTAATATACATATATAATTTGTTTCTATTGTGTATTATAACTTGATTATGATTGAGAGTCAATGCAATGATAATTTTTTAATCAATTATCATATGTAATATCCAGGGCAACCAATAATATTTATTTAAATAGAAAATATTTAAATACATATTTTGGCAGAACATAAATATCTCGCCACTTTTAGATTTTTCGTAAATATTTTGAGTTTTTTCATGTTTAATCTCCAATATTTTCAAAAATTTTTGACCATAAAAAATAATTAGTTCTTATGCATGTTTTGCCATGTTCTTTTTCTATAATTTGCATTTAATTTTCATTTAATTTTCATTTAATTATTTGCAAATTGAGTTAAAAATGAAAAAAGAAATTTAAAATGAAAAAATTAAAATTGAAAATAAAAAAATGGAAATTAAGTTTGATAAAATTAATGTAAACTTTGAAAAAAATTAATTTAAAATGCAAATGATTTGCATTAAATTTTAATTGTATTTTTCTATAATTGAATTTAATTCATTTTATTTTCTTTAATTTGCAGTTTGAAAATTACTGAGAAATTTTTCGACATGTCACATGACTACAGATCAATAATCTGTTTACATTCTAAAATAAATTATCAACTGAAGCATAATGCTATTCGAATTATAAATCAGAGAACTAAGCAAAACATGTGGTCATGTTCTGTAACAACTTTGATAAGGAGCCGAAAATGTAAACCAATGTACAAAAAACATAAAATTTGCTTTCATTTGATTACACTGTGCAACATAAAATTTGAGCTGGGAAAATGATAGCGAAAATAGAATCTAGAGCACATTTTAAGATATACGTGTCTTGGGTTTTTTTTTTTTTTTTTTTTTTTTTTTTTAAATTTTTTTTTTAACAATTTTTTTTTTTTTTTTTTTTTTTTTTAAACCTTTCCCCCGGTTGTCCGTCTTTCCTCCCCCCTTAAATTTTAAATAATCTTTTTGCTTATTTCATGCCAGCTCATTTTAGTGACTTGAATTTCGTTGCACAGTGTTATAAATATTTCTTGCCATCCAATAGCCTATAATAAATATTTCACTGTTTTTTCATGCATATATAAATTAATATTATGCATTTTATCCTTTTATCGTAAATATTTTTGGTTGCCCTGGAAATATTATTATGATAAAAAAAAAATCCAAATCATAAATTTGTACATAGCAAAATTTAAATGCTAATGATACATGGAACTGCCAAGACAGTACGAACATGCAAATCAATTTCAATTAGATTTTTTAATATTTTAAGTTAGTCCCTTTAGTTTATATATTGTTTGTTAGTTATAACTATATTTTACAGTTTTGTATATATGTGATTCTTTTGTATTGGGTATTATAAGTTATAATTTATAAGTCGAATATAATGTACAATCAATACAATGACTATTTCATTGTAAAATTATCATGTTTCATAATTATTATGAAAAAATTTTAAACAATAAATATATATTTAGGGAAATTAGTATTTATGCTCATATTATATTTATTTAATTCTTAATTTTACCCTAAAATTTAGAAAAAAACTTTCAGCTACTTTTTCATCATATATTATATTAACTAACCAGCAACAAATAGGGAAGTTTTTTACACAGAATAATTCTGACACAAAAAATTATATGTTTTGTATATTTTGTATATCATTTCCATACATTATAATATGCATATATAATTTGTTTCTATTGTGTATAATAATTTGATTATGATTTAGAGTCAATGGAATGATAATTTTTTTATTCAAATATCATATATAATATTGTTATGATACAAAAGAAATCTAAACCATAAATATGTACACAGCAAAATGTAAATACTAATGATAAATGTCAAGACAATACGAACATGCAAATAATCTTCAATCAGAATTTTTAATATTTTAAGTTTTCGAAGTTTTGATTTGTTATTGTCGTTCACAAAGTTGCTTCAATCGGCGATTTTTTAATAATTTCAGGACAGGTATCTGTTCTGTTCTGGCGGAAATGATGGAAAAGTTGTGCTGTATTCTGCATTGCACGCAGAAATGTGCACTTGCTATCAAACAATAATTTCTCCACATGCTCTGCAAATAACCGGAGTTCGATTCGCTGGAGATGGCTCAAAGGCACGTGACTTTTAAATTATTTTTAGGGTTGTCGCAGTCAAAATGCAAGCCTAGAGTTATTATCATATAAAATAAAAGTTCCAGAATAAATTATAAACAATAGTAATGAAAAATGTTCATTTTTGATATTTAAAAAATATATCCCTTTTTTTTGGTTTGGATTATCAAATATTGTCAAATTCACATCTTGAATTTCTGTGTATGAAATAAATTAATCATTTGACTGACAAATTTGAAATTGAAAAAATCTCTGTTTGAAAAGGAAATTTCGCGAATTCACAGACTAATAAATCAGTGGTTATCTGTACCTGAAATATTTTGTAAATTCGTAACACAATTGCAAATGTTTTTATTGCAAAGGAAGACGGTTGGTTATTTTTCTGTGTTTGGTTATAGATATTGGCGAGTACAAATGCAAAAAAAGTGAGTTTGATTGATGTTGAGTCAGGAACTCACGTGGTGACATACCAACATTGCGTTCACAGCAGCAAACATAGAACGGCTTTGGCGACTGATCCTTCAAAATCTAACTTTGTCATTTTTCCTTCAGTTAATGGCAAAGGATTAACGCTTGTCGATTTGCGTATGCAGCTTCCTATAGACTATCTTACCAATGTACGAAAAACTTTGAAATAATTATTGTTACTTGTGTTTAAAGTTGAAATATTGAAAATTTCAACTGGAAAACGTAGTCCTGAAAAATAGATTCAATTAGGAACTAATATTAATCGAAATCATGAATCACAAGTTCAAAAAACTTTTAATACCTGGAGTTTATAATATTATTGAACTAAGTATATAAAATACAAACAATACTTATTATTATATAAATTTCTTCAGATATTTTTCAGATAGCATCGAATTCCATAAAATGCAATAAATTGTATAAATACTTAAAATATGCATAATAATGGAAGTACTAGAAATGTATGAAATACTGAAAATCTATAAAACTTTGAACTTTTGAGAATAATTTTTCTAAAACGTGTTTCTAAATTTGCGAAAATACTAAGAATTTATAAGAATATTGGAAATTCTTGCAAAATTTCATAATTACATGATACCAGAAATACTGATTATAATATAGATTTTTCCAAATATTTCTTCTCAAAAATGTTTAAATCTTAAATCATAAAATTCAAAAAATCTAAATAAGAGTTTACGAGAATTCAAAAAAAAAAAAAAAAATTAAATAAGTTGTACGAATACACAAAATAAAAATAATACTGTAAGTACTAGGAATTAATGAAATACTTTAAATGTGAAAAACCTTCAAAATCTCAAAAATAGCGAAAATACTGGGAATCTATAAGAATACTGGAAATTCCTGCAGAATTTTATTACTACCAAGAAATGCGGAAAATTCCCAAAAAACAAAAAATTCATTTAATATTTGAAGTTTCTCTTAATATGATTTTCCCCAAAACTATAAAACTTTTAATCTTGCCACATCAAATTATATAAATCAATACAGAAATTCATAAAAATACGATTTAATCTTAAAAATGGCATACATACTGTATAAATAAGTATCGAGAAATGTGGGAATGAGATTTAATGTTTTTATAAAAAAATTAGGTGTATCTATACATTTATATAAATATATGTATGGGTCATTCCACGGCAGATTTACCATTCGAAATTTTTTTCGCCCAAAATAATTTTTTCTTCAGTTCTTTGTTCAAAAATATTCGACGCGTATTTTTTTTTTTTTTTATTTCGATACAGTCCTCAAAATTTCGGAAAGACAATTTTTTGAAAATCAATGGTTACAAAAAAACGGTCATCCTGGATATTTTGTAACTAAAAATTTGTTTGTATAAAATTACAAAAAATATTTAAAAAATATTTAGACCTCTCTTATTAAAAAATCCATTTGTTTATAAATATGTGAATTTTGTTTATGAAAAATTTGAGTGAAAAAGTTTTTCAAAAAGCTTATCTTTAATTTCAGAGCCTAAAGCACGTCAGACAATTTTTTTGTAATTTCACACAAAAAACTTTTTCAGTTACAAAATATCCAAGATGACCATTTTTTTGTAACCGCTAAGTTTCAAAAAATTGTTTCTCCGAAATTTTGAGTATCATATTAAAATAAAAAAATACGTGTCAAATATTTTTAAACAAAGAACTAAAAAAAATGATTTTGGGTAAAAAAAATTTTGTGTGGTAAATCTGCCGTGGAATGACCCATATGCTAACTAAATTTATTCGTCTTGATGATAATTTGTAATTTCAATAAAAAAACTCCACAAATCTGGGTCCAATTACTTAAAAGTTCACAGTTAGAATAATTGAAGTTTGAAAATTTTTTCATAATCTTCTCTGCAAATTTTAAAAATTTACGAATTAAGTATCATCTTACACTCTTTTGAAGTTAGGAATTCATGTACCGAAATTAGAGGTGTGCGGGATCCCGACTTTTAGGGAATCCCGGGTTCGGGATGCGTCGGGAAACGCTTCGGGACAGGAAATCCTCTTTCTCGACATTTCGTGATTTTCCGACATTTTCGAGATTTTCCTGCATTTTCGAGTTAAGTTTGCTCAAATTCTTCAAACTTTTCGGGATTCCTTGAATTTTTTAAAGATTACCGACATTTCCGGGATTTCCCGACATTTCAAGATTTCTCTAAAATCCCGAAATTTCTAAAATTAAGGATATATCGTAATTACTAGATTTTTCGGAAATCCTGAATTCTCTATATTCCTAAACTTCTCAGGATTCTCGAAATTGTCGGGATTCTTTAAACTCTCGTGATTGCTCAAATTTTTCGAACTTTTCGGGGTTTCTTGAATTTTTTGGGATTTCCCGACATATTCGAGATTTTTCTACAATCCGCAAAATTTCTATTGTTGAAGAGTTATCAGAATTACTAGATTTTTCGGAATTCCTGAATTCTCTAGATTGCCAAATTTCTCGGGATTTTCGAAATTTTCGGGATTCTTGAAATTCTCGTGATTGCTCAAATTCTTCAAACTTTTCGGAATTTCTTGAATTTTTTAAAGACCACCGACATTTCCGGGATTTCCCGACATTTCGAGATTTCTCTCAAATCCCGAAATTTCTAAAATTAAGGATATATCGTAATTACTAGATTTTTCGGAAATATTAAATTCTCTATATTCCCAAACTTCTCAGGATTCTCGAAATTGTCGGGATTCTTTAAATTCTCGTGATTGCTCAAATTTTATGAATTTTTCGGGATTTCCTGACATGTTTGAGATTTCTCTACAATCCCAAAATTTCTATAGTTGAAGAGTTGTCAGAATTACAAAATTTTTCGGAATTCCTAGATTCTCCAGATTATCGAAATTTTCGGGATTCTTGAAATTCCCGTTATTACTGAAATTTTTCAAACTTTTCAAAGATTTTACAATTTTTCGTTTTTTTGGGGGGATTTCCCGACATTTTCGGCTGTTCTCGACTTTTCGGGATTTCCCGAATAACTCGGGATACATCCCGACCCCATGTAAAATTTCCCGATACATCCCGACCTTTGAAATTCTCTATCCCGCGACCCGCACACCCCTAACTGAAATTCAATGTCTTGGAAAGTCATTTTCGTAATTATTCAAACTTACAACTGACTAGTTTCTGATTTAAAATAGTACCAAAAAAATTGACTGAAAATTATTGATGGTGAATTGAAGACAACGATTTTCACATTTGTTTTTATTAGAAAAAATGTTCCAATGACCAATTAATTATATACAATATATCATTGCTTCCGACAGGTACACGATTGCGTTATCAGAGACGTTTGTTTGACAAACTATTCATGGCCATGGAAAAACTCAATATTGGCCACATCTACAGATGGAACTTGTAAAATAATATCGTTAGAAAACCAAGCACAACTTCACAGTTTCAAAATTGGCCATAATTGCAACACCGTTTGTCTCACGCCTGAACCATTTTGCAAATACACCAAAGAAAACAACGAAGATGACTTTCATAGTGAGTTTTTGTTATTGTGTAATGTCAATATTTTTGTAAAATGTAATTCTCAAAAATTTCATGAAAATTCTCGTATTTTTCAGGTCTAATAATGTGTGGCGGTGACTCGCTGTCTGCCTATGTCCCAGATTTCGGTATCCAAGAATCTTGGAAAGACCCGAATACACGTCCAATTACGAGAATTAAATATTCATCGAATGGTGCAACACTTTATTCCGCCGGTGAAGATGGTGTTTTGTGGCGACACAGGAGGTACCCTCACCATCATGAACTTCTTGGCGCGGTTTATCGACATAAATTGACCATCCAGGATTTCGACATTTCTTCCTACGATGAATGTAATTATGAAATTTTTCTTTTCCTATTGAATTCCTGAAAGGATTGAGACTTTTGGAGGAAAGAATTTGAAATCGAAGACAAAAATGGCAGGAATTTTTTTACAGTAGGATTCATTAGTCGCAGTAAAAAATGGGAAGTGGAAATTAAATTTTGGGGAGTTGAAAAATTTTGAATATATATATTTGAGTGTGTGTAATCGCATTTCTTTTTTTTTTTTAATTTTAAGTAGAAATTGGTTTTTGATGAAAACTACTAAAAATAGACACTTTGAAATTCAAAGTAAAAATAAAACATTGAATAGTATTTTTCAAATACTCAATTTATAGTGGATTAATAGTAAAAAGAATCTAGTGATTTAAAGTTTTGGATTTTCATGCTTCTGTAATCGCTTAAAAGCTTACATTTTGTAAAATTCAAGTAATAGAAATGTAGTAATTCTTCAAGCCCTTCAAGAATCAAGAATTATGCAATTTATATAAAATATTCAGTCTGATAATTTCAAAAATTTTAGATACTTAAATGACAATTTAAATTGAATAATCTAAAACTTCATTCTTTTTTTCAATTACTTTCATATACATATATTCCTTTCGAAATAAGGAATTTAAAAAATGTAAAACTGAATAACTGATTTCGATTGTTTTTCTTGAAATAGAAATGATTGGTGCTAAATATTATAGGTAAACTTACAAAATTAGAAAATTAGAGATTAAAAACCCTAAAAAATGATAGTTTTTAATGTTCACTTGAAACTACACAAATACTAAAAAAATTGCAGTGATGAGAAGTTTTCAACTTTCATTTTTTAATTTTGCCACAACGCCTAAAATGTATAATAAAAATCTCATGATTTAAATACTCTGGAAATACTTCTAATAAATCGACTGTAGAAACGAAAATTCTAAAAATCCACTAACTTTTGAAATCGTTTGATCGCCTTAATTTTGCAAAATTCAAAGAAAAAAATTTTAGCGATTGTTGCTGTCCTTTGAAAATCGGGAATTATGAAAATGCAAATAAAAAACACAGTATCTAATAATTTAAAAAATTTTAGGTACTTCAATTACAATTCAAATTAAATGAAATACGAAATTTAATTTTGACTTAATAATTTCAAACGAATTTCGATCACTTATTTTTGTTGCTACTAAAATAAAGAATTACAAAAGTGTAAAACTATTATGTAGAAATTTTATCTTAGTCTTGAAAATTGGATTAGCTTCTAGAACAAATAATACAAACTGTCAAAATAAGATATTAAAAAATTTAAAAGGAAAATAATATATTCAAGGGGTTTTTTATTCATTTACTTCAAACTACTTAAAAAACAATTCAGTTATTTAAAAATGTATGCAAACTGTCTTATTACTTGAATATTCCGAAAATACTTCCAATCGACTATAAAAACGAAAGTTCTTAAAATCTACTTATTTCTAAAATCGTTTGAACGCCCAGATTTTCCTAATACAATTACTAATATAAATTGAGTTATTTTTGTAGTTTATAATAATTTTTAAAAATACTAAATTCGATGAGTATTTCAATGTGATAAAAAATTTTATTTAATATTTGAAACTAATTCAACGCATTCGTATTATTCTTATGAAAAAAAGCTGATTTATTTTTAGTTATTCCTTTTGAAATGTAAATTATCTATACGGAATGTTATTATTATTATTTTGAAAATTGGATTAATGTCTTTAGAAGATAATTATAAAGTTGCATGGAAAAAAAATCCAGTTTGGCAACATATGAATCTATTATTTTCCAAAAAAATTGATACCTATTTTTTTGTTTCTTTAAAAAAAATTATTTTTAAAGATATGTGAATTTTTAATTTCGTATACATAGTTATACTGAGCATGCAAATGACGTCATATTATGACAAAAAGAAAAAATACGTGTCTGATATTTTTTGATGAACTGACGATTCCAGCAATAAACAAGTTTGATACAACTTCTGAATTAAAAAAAAGAGACTAAACTCAATAAAGTTAACGACTAATGTGATTTTCTTTTCTTTTTTAGATATCGTTACTGCCTCGTCGGATGGCAGAGTTGGAATTTTACTTCTAGGTGCTCCAAATCACGGATTCACTTGCTACACAGAGCTCACTTGATAATGGAAATTTCCCCACAGTCCCTTTCTCCCCCACTTTTGTAAAATAATTGCGTTAGTTCCACCATGATGAATTCTGTGTTCTTAGATAATAATCTTTAAGGAAAAGAGAGACTGGATCTGTTTGCCAATTATTCGAGTTCCAGGAAAGTAAAATTTAAGGCAATCTGGAACATGGATGAATTTGCAATTGCAAAGTCATGAATCCTGACCTGAAAATTTCCGGTTTTTTATATTAATTAAATTATACTGAGTTTTTTTAAAAAAGATCATTTTGTTCATGTAATTTGCATCAACAAATTTAATTTCATAGGAAATATTGCTAATAGTTTAGTAAAAAAAATATACAACTTTGCAGTTCGTTTTCTTGGGGTTTATTTAAAGGTAACAAAAAAATTTTATTTTTGAAATAATAATAATTTTTAGGACCAAGACTCGATAGATTTATAAAAAGTCTAGTTTTTGCAATTTTTGTTGGATAATTTAGGCAGTTTGTCAAAAAACTGAAATTTTCAGGAAGAGCATTCATGTGTGTTACTTCCAGCGAAGTTCCAAGTTCCTCATATATTTTTATACTTTGCGACTACGATTCGCGAAAACTTTTTTTGTTTGTTATTATTTCCGTTGTTGTTTCCGACAAATTTATTTGAGTTTAAACAGGTGCAATTGGTAATTTCAAGGGTCGTGCTTTCGCGGAGATAATAAAACGTGTAATATTTTATTTATAAATCTCTTTCAAAGAGCCTAAAGTTTCAATAATTTTTTCCCTTTTACATGATTGAATAAAACAGTTTTATGTTTTAACATTCGTTTGTTAAATAAAAATTCGTACATTAATTTCAAGTGAAAATCCTTTGATAAAACATTATTTTTTATAATGTTCTTCAGTCTTTTATTTTGCATTTTATTTATTTTCAGGTTTTGACTTGGATGAAGACTCTTGGATTACGTTTAATTTTTCTTCTTGTTCTTTTATTCTTTCTTCTTTTTCTACGTCCTCCAACAAATGGGCTAAAAGGTCTTTACGAGGTGGAAAATTTGGGTCGGTTGAGAGTATAAATTTCTTATATCGGTTTCTGAAGTGCTATGTAAGTTGTTCACTTGTCGCTAAGTTATCAATATTATACTTATTGGCTTTGTGGCGATTTAGGCCATTTATCGTTCTGTAAGTTTTTTTCTCCCCACAAATCTCACATACATACGAGGTTTGTTCAAAAAGTATCGCGAATTTTGAATTTTTGCGGGCTACGTCTGTTCGATTTTTGATCTTTTGGTGGTGTTATGTTGGTACTCATGATCCTCACTTATGTTGACAATTTCGGCCATTTTGAATGTCCAGTCAGTTTTTGACAGCTATTGTGCATGGGCGTGTTTTAGCTTGTCTTCGATTTTCGTC
>JAPYZL010121602.1:0-16302 GCA_030522825.1 Platygaster orseoliae
ACTTCGAAAAAACCTTCACGGAGGGTATTCAGGGGGTCATTACTAACCACTTTCAACAGGTTTCGTTTTGTTGTAATTTTTGAGGTCACACTGTGTAATGTTGTATTGATAAAACTGGTATTTGAAACAAATTAAAACATGATAGCTTGTTTTTACTGGATAGCTTCGAAAAATGTATTGAATGATAAAGTCGTGTTTGCCGATGGTAGTTTTTTTCGAGAGGTTTGGGTCTTCATTTTCAATTACACTGATAAAAAATCTGGTGTTTTTTCGCATATATATGAAAAAGTAAATGTATATTGTGAGTTTAATAATATTATTCTAAATTTCGTCTTTTTCTTTCACTTTTTACATTATATATTGTATAGTGTATATAGAAAAATTTTTTGAAGATAGATAAATTTTTCAATATTTGTAAATATTCCAGTGTTTTTTATACAAACATATTTTCAAGTCAAAAGTAAATTTACATTTGCATGTACATAATTCATATTCATATTCCTTAATAAGAGCCCTAATAAATAATACTGTGTTGCAAAATATAATTACGTTAACTTATTGCGATTGATACGTATTCATTGAAAGTCTTATTGTTACATAATTAAAACTTTTTTTTTATACTTATAATACTTGATTACCGAAAAACGTCAACTTCCAAGTAGTGGATCATCATTAAAAAATCTTTTTGAAGATAAATGTGTAACATGATGAATCTGCATGATTTATTTCAACTTTCACACATTTTCACAGGACATTCGGAATTTCGATAAAATTTCATCCGTTGCGCCAGCAGCCCAGACAGCAGCTGCGGTGAGCCGTGAGCGAAAGAGCAAGATCAGACCACTGAGATAGTATTTTGAATCGTCGAAAAGTTCCCTGATTCACAAACTCAGTTTTCATTCGGAATTTGTTAAAACAAATTTTCGATAACGAAATGACTTTTTTCGGAATCTCGAATATGCTGAAACAAATTGTTTTATCATGTTTTTTCTTATGTTAAAAAGAGAAATTCAAAATATTATTGTAAAAATATTATCTGTAAGCAAACAGAAAATCATGCCTGTAAACTGTTAGTCTACAAAATTTTAAAACAAAGAAAATAAATTATGGCGAAACATCGATCAATGGAATTTTTCTAGAGAAAATTCAAACTTTTGCGAGTTAGTGTGGATTGAAGTGAAAGAAAAACCAGCTTACTCTGATCTGCTATCGACTGAAAATGCATTACTACCAAACCTAAGCCAACCCTCTGTTGCTTCCCCATACTCCGAAGAGCGGCAAAGACATCACATCAGCCGCTCTATATTTCTGCAAGTTCAGTGGACATCCCAGCAGCTTAATTTATGTCGGACCGTGATTTCCAGGACCTGGCTCAATCTGAGGATATTGAATATAGAGACTGGTTTGTATATTGGGTCGAGCGATGAGGTGTCGCTGTACTCTAGCGTCACGTATTTCATGATTGGTTTTCGGATTTCAATTCCCGACTGCATCGTTCGCATTGTTGATCACGTGACCAAACGTTTTTATTCATTCGAAAAAATCTGGTTTCACTGATAATCACTAGACTTGCATTAAATTTCTCGAGGATAATATATACTTTAAAAACCAGTTAGGTTTTGAATGATATCAGAATAGCAAAAGTAGAAACAGTAAGGAACCACTCTGAAGTGCTTCAATAAATAATGGATCGATATTTTAAAATTTTGAAATTAAATATAAAATATAATTTTTAATATAACATTATTTTTTTGTACATGAAATGATAATAAATTTTATCCAAATTTCAGGAGGCGTTCAAATTCCCAAAACTCCTATTTTTCTACGCATTTGCATACTGATAAACTACAGCGAAATCTAACTCTCAAAAGTTCACAAAAAACTCTGGCTCAAACAACACCTAGTGTTCTGTGGGATCATAGTATGGTTTCAAAGCTCAAAGTTTCTCACACATTTGCGTATTAACTATTGAGCAGGATTACAGAAACCAAGAAATTTGTTTTGCTATTACCAAAATCTTGTTAAAAGAGAACACCGAATCTGGTCATTTGCATTATCTTGTAACTAAGTTTCTTCCTAAATTTGTTGGCAAAGTTCTTGCAGAATTGTGTGTTTGAAGAAGAGGAAACTCAGCACGATAACATACATTAGCAAAGTTTGTTAACTTGATCCAGATTATGTATCCCAGAGTAGTTGAAGCCTGTTTTTTAATCTCATTCGAGTTGTATCGTGAGTTATAAAAAACTGTTTCTGTTTACCAATTTTTTTTTCCATTGGGAAAGTAGAATATCAAATCTGCAATAAAATAAAATTTAAAAATGGCATTTTCTGTTTGGAAAATAATGTGTTTTACTTTTGCAAGCAACTTTTCAGAGTTTTTCATCATCCGTTAACTGCTTAAACCCAAAATTACACGTTTTTACTTTTAATTAATGGATATGCATATGGTGCTCTTAAGATGAAAAAAAAGCTACGGTTGTTGATCTTTCTTTTATAAAGAAATGCTGCAGGAGAGGAAAACTCGCGTCACGAATTAATTACTCGCGCAGTTCGTAAAGCAGGTTTTTAATGAATTCTCTAATCTTCCAACACAAAAGAGAATACCTTGAAAATAATTGTGCTCGAAATAACCTAAGCTGGAAATAAGGCCAATTACAGAAAATACTTTTAATTCATCAATCTACTGATACGTTTTTAACAGAAGTGCATGATCGAATTTTCGTGAGAAAAAAATGTGTTATTTGATGATAATAGCATTCCTAGTTAAAATTGATTTTTTGATTTTGTCGCAAATTCAGTAGGTATACTTGGCTTCGATCCAACCAATCGTCCAATCTATACATGTGTGCAAACTTCATGAACAATGGCCGACGATATTAATGAAATAGATGAGGACGCCATAACGATTCTTGATTCACAAGTTTATTAATGTGATTAGCACACTGTGTTGAATGTTTGAAATTGCAGCTATCATCATATGGAATCGAACTTACGATTGTAACTAGAATTTCTACACAGCACTGATAATTTTCTTCTCATTTCAATATCACGAAATACGTAATGGAATGCATTGAAAAACCGAATTGGTTGGCTCAAACAAAATTTCTTGTTATTTGACCAACCAAATATTTGGTTGACTTGTATAAATTCGAGTCCAAACAAACAAATTTTTTTTTACCGTGAAATATTTTCAGTTCGGACTATAAAATTCGGGTTCTCAGAAAGTAAATTTGTTAGTCTGAATTAGAACTTTATTTAAGTAAATCAGATAATTGTTTGATCAAATAACGACCAAACGTTTATTTGAGCAAGCCAAATTGTTTTTTAATGAAAACTTAAGTTATACAGAGTTACATGAATGAATGAATATTAAGTTATTTTATGTATATAATGTTATTTTACTTTTTTTTACATATTATGAATTGTTTATTGTATTAACATATATAAAGGTACTACAGCCTAATAAACTTAAATTTCAATTAATATATTTTGCAGGAAAAAAAAACACATTTTGAATGTTTTTCTAGGTTTTTCTTTATTACTTTTAAAGAGTTTTTTCTTACGTAGAATCTTTTGTTTCAATAATTGTTAAAAAATATATATATTTTTCATTAACATAAGGTCACATTAAAGTTTTCATGTTTTATTTATTTATTTTTTTTTTTTTGAAAGATATTGATGCATAAATTAACATAACATTGAATTGAAATAATATCAAAAAACGATGAAGAACATGATTTTTCATAAATTTTTTTATCAGGATTGTTTATACTTTCAACAATTTGAAATATCCAAACAAAAAGTTAGCGGATTTCGCTGTATACCTAGATTAGAAGAAAGAAAGAGTTTAAAATAATGTTAATAACAATAACCTTAACAAAAATGTGAAATTTGAAAAAATATGCAACTATCATTTTTTTTTATGTTTGTCAGTATAAAAAATCATTTTCATAAAAAAACATGCTCCATCATAAAAATCGTTTCCACACTTCAGAAATTTCGCCACGTACTTATGTATTACATTTTGTAATAATTTTTCTATAAATAAATACAAATCAAGTAAGATCATTCTTCCTTTATCACAAATCTTGAAACAATCTTTGGAAAATTTATTATAAACATTATAGTTATTTGTGTATTGTCACGTTTCTTGTGATTTTGAAATTTAAATTGAGAGTGATTTTCCTGTAGATATAAATTAATAAATTTTTATTCTGACCCTGAATTATTTAATCAATTTGAATCGTAGGTTCTGAAATACGTTTTAAACGTTAGTAAGAAGGAAGAAAATTTCTCGAAATTCCAATTCTCTCTCATTCTTCGTAATGAAAAGAGACACTGGTGTCGCAGAGTGTTATTTTCGTGAATTGTTGCGTAGCACGTGTGCTTGAGGAAATCGTACTGCCTGTAAGTTGAATGTGCTGTTGTATATTGTACCATAGAATGATATAAGATTACAATTATTGTTGTAGACGATTCGAATGAGTAGACAAAGACACAAAAATGTATAAACTACTATTTTAATTGCGGCCTCTAAATTAACTAAATAATTGAGAAAAAATCTAAAGAAAACCTTTTCATGGGTCACTTTTTACTAACATTTCAATTCAAAAATTTATATTCAGAAAAAGTATTTCAAATTGTTTATATTGATCTTTAGAAATGCGGAAAAAATCGAATGGTCTCAAAAAATCAGTGAAAAAGAAAAATATTTAATTATTTTTCTTAATATTAGGGACACCATTAGTATAAATAATAAAAATTCGAAGAATGTTTTTTTCTTATTTTTATTATGTATATGAAATATTCAATATTATGACAATATCACTTATAATCGATAAAAACCAATGAAAAAAATTATTTTATGCGAGACGATTTGCTTACTATATCTCAGACTTTGCGCCTGCTTTGTCGTAACCTGATCGACGTCGATGTATTTCTGTTAGACGTGACTGAGAAAAAGACTATTGAAATTTCTCTACCACCTTCACGAATTCCTATTTTTCCACTTTCAAACAGCACAAACAATTGAGATACGCGAATAGAATTATTAATAGAGATTCAAGTTCATGATAACATTGTGAAATTTCTTATCTTGTCTATCCAACGTTAAATAATTCTAGATATTACATACATGTTTATTTGATACACAACAGGAGTCACTTTATCAATCTAGACAAAGATAAAAAATTTTGCAAGGAGTGCCTAAACTTGAATATTTTAAAAAAACTTTTATTAAATGAAATTTGTATTTATTGTCCGTATTCAAAGATTTTCCTTCGATCTAAAAGCAAAATTTATATTCGATTCGTGATTTTAGATGTTTTCATGATTTTTAGGAAATTTAACACAGAACACTGCAGTTCGAAGTTTTTTATCAATTTTGGATTCTGAAGTATATTTTGATTTTGAATGCCTAAGTTCACTCATAACTTCAAAATTTCTGGTAAAAAAATTTGTCAGTCTTTACTAACAAAGATATAAATTTGAAATGCTGCAAAAAACGAAATCATTTTTCGAGATTTAATTTTCAAATTGAAATTTATATATCGAAAGCTTACAGAAGTGTTTTATTGTTGATTTTTCACTAACAAAAAAAAATTATTCTTCGATAAATTCATATCTTTTATACACTAAATGTTGATCGACTTTTATTTGAAAAGTAATTTTTTTTTTCAGTATTCACGATAAAAAAAGCTCTTTCGATTTCAATAATTTATTTAATGGTTTAAGTGCTTTCCACATTTCAATCGCTGCAAGTTTAATCAAAACCGTGAAAGGCAATCACTGAAAACATCAAATCAGTTTCAAATTCAAATCGATCGTATTTTCTACGACTGCAAAATTTTTGCGAAAGGTAATAAAAACAAGGAAAGCTCAGAATCAGAAAAAAAGTTATTAACAGCAATAATACAAATTACCACGATAGAGAGAATTTTAATGTAAACACTTTCTATTTTCTATGCAAAACATACCAATAACTTTTTTATTTTCTGTAAATGATCATTTAAAAATTTAACTTGTGATTAAAAGGTAGAAAAATGTTCAAAACAAGCTTAACATTTTTCAGTTTCCTTTCGTAAAAAAATTTTTTATGTCATATTTCTGACTGTCTTAGTACATTAATAATCTATTTCCGACAAACAAATTCAACAGTAATATATATCATCAATATTAAAAAATTTTCAATTAATGTCTCTAAATCACTATTACCTTCAAAATAATTTTTGAACTTTTTCATTTTAGCACGAAAAACATTTTCTTAACAATTCCTCTTTTCCGTAATAAATTTAAAAATTTAAGAAAATTATTCCTAATCAAATAAAAGTGAAAACCCTCTCAAAGAAAAAAAAAAAAAAAAAAAAAAGAAAAATTACTTTCATAATAAAATCCATTTTTAAAAACACAAAACCTACTAAATCAATTTCCCCATCATTCATTCCCATAATAAATCGCCTACCATAATTTATCCTAAACCCTCATAAAAAAAATGTCTTGACATATCGATTACCAGAACATTCACCATATAATCACACTTCTGTCCGATAGCTGGAATTGAAATAAAAGAAACCTCGTACGCGTGGATGATTTATGAGTGAATGATTAATTGAACCTCTAATAGCTTAACCAGGAAATAGGCGAAAAACGCTCGCTATTTAACCGCGGACAGGACTAATCGACATGGGAAGTTCGGGCGAAAAAAATTCCCCCCCCCCTCTTCTTCCTCACCCTTCAATCGCTCTCTGCGTAACCCAAGCTATTATGTTAGAGCGTAACTTTGGCGATTAAGTATATAACAGTATATAACGCCTCGTTCCTAAAGCGAACGTCGCTCTCTCACAGGTTTCATCCACGAAGAGATTCAGTCGAGCATATCGAACTACGCCTATGCTGCAAGGTTATTGAGTTTCGAGATAAATATAGTGAATTGAAGCATCGATTAATTTCACTGAACCAGAGGTACAATCGACACCCACGACGATAATAAAGTACTCTGTGAAACAATGAAATTGGCTGACATGTAATAAGTTTGAATATTTTTTTTGCCATTACTTTGATAGTGCGAAAATTAAAGTAGTTGATGAAATAAGGGATTTTTGTGTTATTAAGGTTTACATCTGGATCAGTATAATGCGACGAATATAATCAATTTAAAGGAATGAGGAAATTGAGAATCAGTCAAACTCAGCAAGCCAAAGCAGTCAGATTAATGAATAAAGTTGACAAAACTGTAGTACAGTGATTTAGAAGAGTTTTTTGTTATGTATACAGATTAAATCTGTTTTCGAAAATTATTATTTGCCATCTCAGAAAAAAGATACTTCAATTAAAGAAATAAGTGAAATTTTCTATTTTGTGATTGAAATCACTTTTTGCTGTTTTCGTGCATTTAATATAAGATTACTTGACAAAAAGATCAATTTTTCTAGAATACAGTTTCTTTGTTTTTAAATAATATAAATAATGATTAAAAAAAATAAAATCAATAACTAATTAAAAC
This sequence comes from Platygaster orseoliae, assembly GCA_030522825.1. Lineage (NCBI taxonomy): Eukaryota > Metazoa > Arthropoda > Insecta > Hymenoptera > Platygastridae > Platygaster > Platygaster orseoliae. The sequence goes on from JAPYZL010121602.1 coordinate 7,502, forward strand.
TGCATAAATAAATCTAAATAGAATACATAAAAACTATGTGAAAAAAAGGAATTAGTCAATAATAATTATAAATAATAGTCAGAGCCTTTTCGAACACTTTTAATTCATGGTATTTTTTCAATATTCAACTTCAACCAAAAATTAGAGTTTATTCAGAAAATTTATTTAAATGACAAATATATTATGAAGCTGATAAACAATTTAATAAATAATAGATTTAGCAATGTAGTAGAAATGAAAAATTGAAAGAAATCTTATTCATTTCTAACGAAATACAGAAGAATAAAAGAATAGATGATTTTTTTTCCATTTGTAAATTAGTTAATCAATCTAATAATTCATGAATGCAAAAATCATGAGGTAAATTATTCATTATAATTATGTATGTTAATGATTTACTTATATTTAGAAATATTAAAATTCGCATATGGACAGGACATCATATTCTTTTAAATTATCTAATTGAAAAATATTTCATGAATAAATGTGTAATTCTTTATTTGATTTATGAATCGATTACTATTTTTTATTTATTGTTTAATTTTATAAAGTTACTGATGAGCGTTGGTTCATTAATTCTAGAAGAAATAATTCAATTATCTATTATACAATAAGTAAATCGTAAGGATTCTAAAGAATGTAATTTCATCCCTGAATATTGTAGAATTCAAAAGGAAAATGCTCAGACAGTGATTAAATATGAACATATACCTATAATTATTATATTATATATTTAAATTTATTATAATCATAATTATTATATTACAATCTATTGAAATACTTGCAATCATGTACAATTTTTCTTAATCAATGTAGCATTTATGTATTTTAGGCAGTATTCCTATTATCACACAAAAAATAAATCAATCAATTAATAAAAACCAAGGGAATCAGGAAAACTTTGTAATTAGAATCTTACTTATAAATGCATAGACAATAAATAAATTAACCAGAAGTTAGATTTCACTTGCAATCAAAACAACACACGATACCACAATTTATTATAAAACGAATCGTGCATGAAAAAAAAGTATTTGCTGTTTTTTTTTGCTGTTTCAACACAATTTAACAGACCGAATTTTTTTGCAGCACTAGCTTATTTTTTTGTTGCATCAACAAATCTTTTTTGCTACTAGTCCAAAATTACTACGCAATGGAATTTCATGAATAATGATTGCGCTCTGGCAGTAAAAAAAAGCTACTGCTGCAAAAAAAAACAACTCGCTCAGTCAAGTTCTGTTGTAACAGCACATCTTTTTGCTGCTACAGCAAATCCTTTTTTCCGTGTGCAGTAAAAAATTTTTCAGCTCACAGATGTTACGAAAAAAGATGATTTCCTTCGTTCCCAAGAAAATCGTTTCATGCCTAAGTGCGTTTCGTGCCTGCCATCGAGCTGGGAATGCACGCAATACTTTAGATCGAAAGAAATTTTTTTACGCTACATTTGAGCCCGCGCTTCCGATGATTTTCGCACGACGAAGATAGCAAAGATTCCCAGTGCGTTAGTCGTAGTCGAGGATAAAAGGCAGTGAAAGTATGTACCTACTGCGCTTGGAGGGAGTAATGACACCCACAATCTTCGACGAATTCATCGAGTCGGTCTTTTTGCGATTTATACATCTAATTGCCTGATAGTCATTCACAATACAGTCGAGAAAAATGAGGCAATGGAAATCAAGTGGCCAATTTAGTTCTAGTAATTTTCTACATTATTCGTGTTGAAACTAAGCTTTTTTAGATGACCCTTATAATTACGATTACAAAAAGTATTCAAGGCATTCTCTTCTGTGATATAAAAAAATTATTTTAAATAAAATCTATTGGAAATTCAGATCAGCCAACTATAAAATGATTCTGAAACCGCCATAATGAGCTGCCAGAAACAGTTTGATAAATGTCAAAGGATGAAGTTTGACGGACCTATAGAATGAATGAAAATCGCGGAACTGTTCCAATTTAGTAGTATTGAAACATTTCAATATCGAAAATTCAAAAGCGTTTCGTATTGAACATGAAGCTCTTCAATGGTAGCAAAACTGACAAAAAAAATTGAACTCACTTTTTCAGTTTTGTTACAATCGATTCAATCATTTCACGTTTATGCATACAACAAAATTTTTTTGAAAAAGAAAATAATAAAACTTGGATTGTAATGGCAAAACGAGTTAGTGATCAAAGATAGTGGAATTAGAGAAATTTCCTAGGCACGTAAATTGGCGCATTGTGATTTACCCAATGAAAACAGACGAGTTGGTAGGTGAAGACCATGAAGACTTTATATCCCTTTACATCATTGCAAACGTATGTTCGAAAGTTTATTGCGTTTTCTTAGTCACGTCAGCAACAGCGATTATCTTCTCTGATATCATAGATTAATTTTCCAAACACTTTTCATCAAATTCCAGAACTTTTCTTATCAAATCCAGAATTTCTCAAATATAGACATGTCAATTTAAAAAAAAAATGAATGAAATGCAGGAATTGAATTGATGTTTAAGACAGCTATAAAATATCCACTCATCTCACTATGGAGTTCTTATCTACCTTCAACATCCACGTAATTTTTTTATTGTTGAGGAGAATTATCGAAATTCGATGAAGTAAATCAATTGTGCCATCACGACTCGCGGCGCCATTAATAACTATCGTGAAACGTGGGAAAATATTGATGGCGAAATTTGAAGAATGCATTAACCTGAGCAATATATCATCGAACGAGTTATTCAAAGGCTACCGCGATCTCAATTTATGAACAGCATAATCGGCTTAGAACTTCTAGAAATTCGATGAACTGTTTTGGATGATGTATGACGTTCTTCTACTGCCTAAATTATCAAAAGTGGCTTTGATGAAATATTTCAAGAGCGTTTTCGTTTTTTTTCCAAAGTTGTTCGTTGATGAATAAAATTGTTGAATGATTAAATTTATCATGATGTGGTGATTATTTATCTTCTCGTTTGGCAGTTTTGATAGATTTTATGTAAATCAAAATTTCTGTTTAACGTGTTTGTTTTTTCCTTTTAAACTTTTGAATTCCCTTACAAATTCTTACAGTGTTCCAACAAATACTTTTTTTTTCGTTATCTTCATTTCGATACGTCAGAATTATTCAACAATAACAATGATTCCTATTTGTTTCTCAATATTTTTGTATTATTCAACGAAAACCTTTTTAACTTTCAGAACTAATTTCTCACTTTTTCAGATTTTGAATAAAACTTCGACAAACTTCTCCCTTGCAACTAAAAAACTACTGATAATCACGATATTCGACTTCCTATTATCTTCAAGAATTCCAATCTTAATACTTGAATATTACCATTAAATAAATAACATCTTCGAAATTCTTCAATAAATATTTGCAGTACTTTAAAATTCACAAAACCATATAACGCTTTCCGTGAGGTTCACCTTAATGCATGTTTATCACGCCAAATACGAAACTTGCAGGAAGCTTTCACTCGGAATTGACGAAATTCAATACGTGCTCGTGGATTTCCTTGGCAATAACGGGTAATTAAAAAATTCCTCTTGCCAAAAGTGCAGAAAAGAAATGCACAAATTACGAGGATCGTTCGCTCTAATGAATAGGCGTTTTGTAGTACATAAATGATATTAATAACGTCATACTTGGCTGCAGGCACAATATCCCTCAAACGAAAAATCATTTTCTCGATCACTTCGTCGCGAGCTCGCAACACCGACGTTGCGCAACCACGTTGTCTTACGCTCGTTCCTCAGCGTTTCTATTCGAATTTGTAATTATATTCCGTATTCTTATCGACCTTTCAAATCGACGCTCGAGTGTAGGTATGTTTAACGCCCAATAATTGCAAAATGCTCCGCATTCCTCCGGCGTATCCACTGTTAAGGAAGAATTGATTGCGAATTAGCTTAATTTTTTTTTTTGGTAATTTGTTCATTAGTGACTCATTGCGAAGTTTGCAAGTTTTAATGAATTTGAGTTGAAGGTGATTTCGATGCTTTACTTTGAAAGAATTATTTGCTTTGTGATATAAAATTTTTTTTTCCATGAGAGTACGAAAAAGGCAATTTAGGGGTGGCAAATATCAGAAAAAACAATTATCCATATCAGTTTTTATGATATGGATATTGAATAAAAGTAATTTGTTTATATATTTATGGCTTGTAATATTGTTCGTATTACACAAATAGAAGATTTAGCTGATGAGAGGCTAAATATTAGTTACACGTGATAAAAAATTTTGACGAAGGAAAAAATTGATTGGAGAATCGAAAAATAAATCTTGTGAATCTTATAGAATTATACGCAATGGGAGATTGATCAATATTGATTATAAAAATTGATTCAGAATTTTTTATTTTGTACATCTGCGTTTACTATGTACAGTCTTGAGCTTAAGCTGTAGTTTATTTTTTGTTTACTGATTCACAAATAGTAAACGCTAGCACAGAAAAAATGAGAAAAAAAGCAAAATGTCATGTGTTGATTTCATGTATGACTATATATATTTAAAAGATATAGAGTAGTGATAATTAAGTTTCTAATATTTTTAGTGAATTTTTCGGATTAAATTGTCTTGTTAATAGGTTTTAAAAAAATAAGCTGGAAATCAACACAATTTGTTCTTCTTTATTAATAATTTCTAATAATTTCTATTGTTGATATTGATTAATTTTTTTTATCGTTCAAATCATACGTTATTTGAGAAAGAATTTTTTTCTTCCAATTTTTCTATTATTATATCGAAAATTCGTTTTTTTGGATAAAATTGCCTAATTAGAAGCAAAATAATTTACAGTCCTAACGTTTAGCAATCAAATTGCATATCTTTTTTAAAATACTTTAAAATACTTTTTATAATACTTTTTAAAACACTTTTTTTTTTACTTTTTTTCAATACTTTTTAAAATACTTTTTTAAAATTAAAATTAAAAATTTTTAGCTTAAAATAAATTAACAATCTCAAGGTTTTTTCGTTTGCTGGACATTTTGATAGATTTTGAGAATATATATTGTATCATTGTTGTCATTAAAGGTGTTATTATCGTAAAGACTCATTGCTTCACTAAATACATGACAATTGGACAAAAAATTGTTTTTCGAAAAATAATAGTAAAACATTAACTTAACAACAACTTTGAATTTATTATTATTCAAAAAATTCTAACAACTCTAAAAATTTGTGATGAACAGTAATTAATACCTGTAAATTTTTTAAAAATTGCGTTTTTTCAAAATTTGACAAAAAACGAATTCACTGTTTATTGTCATAGAAATAATTAAATTTTAATGCTATAAGAAAAATGATTTTCCGTAAAAACTATGAGATAGGTGAATTATGAAATGAATTTTCATATTCATTTCCAAATTTCTCAAAATTTCGATGATATCGTCAGTGAAAGAATTTTCGTCTTTTAATTTCCTAATCGATGTATCGAAAATTCGCCTTTTTGAATAAAATTTTCAAATTTAAAACATAATAATTTACAGTCCTAACGTTTAGCAGTTAAAGTGCATTAATTTTCTACGATACATTTTGTCAAGTAAGTTTTCTGGTTAAAAAAAAATTAACAATCCGAAGATTTTTTTGTTTGCTGGACATTTTTATGGATTTTAAGAATCTACATTATATAATTGTTCGAATTGAAGGTATTATTATTGCAAAAACTCATGGCATCACTGAATACACATGGATATTGGATAAAAAATTGTTTCCCGAAAAACAATAGTAGAACATCAATTGACACATAAAATTTATTATCATTTCAAAAATTCTAACAATTCCAAAAATTTCGAAAAATAATAATTGATACCTGTAGATTTTTCAAAAATTGCATTTTTTGAAAATTCAACAAAAACCGAAATTACTGGTAATTTGATATAAGAATTATTAATACTTCTATTCTAGAAGAAAAATGATTTTTCGTCAAAAAGATATGTGTATTCCGAAACGAATTTTTATATTCATTTCCGAAATTACTGAAAAATTCAATGATATGGTCAGTATCAACCTGATTAATTTTTTTTAACGACTCATTGTATTGTGATTTAATGATTTAAGTGATGAAAAACATATAATAACGAAGTAAGGCTAAAAGTCATGAATCCAATTATTTACATACTTCGCAAATTTTCAATTTTTTATGCAGTTTTCAATAGATTATTCTGGTTTTCACGCTTCAAACTGGGTTAATGTCAACGAAATTCTGAAATTAGAGATTCGAATATTGATGAATTGATTCAGATTTCGAGTTTGAATATCAAATGAGAAAAGTTTCTTTTAACCTTAGGCAACATTTAACAGTAAACGCAAAGTTTTAGTACTGTTCTGGAACTATTCAATGATGTTGAACTTTGTTCAAAATAACTCGTTAATTTTCGAAACTCTCATTAAACTTAGAACAATATTGTTATACGCTGCACTAAATAATCGTTACAAATAATTAGTTGATACATAACTATTAGAATAATGTGGTTCTCCTAATATGATCGATAGGTCATTCAAACTAAATCTATTTAAATATTATATATTTATTCAACGCCGTGAAGTAATGGCTCGTTTCTCCCACGCTTGTATCTTATAAAACTCGCATTTCTTCACAATGTTGAATAAAATATGGTCCTTGACTATAAAATATGGTCCTTGACTAGTGTAGAAAAGTTTTTTTAACGAGTCTGATTACAACGCTCGCCTACGGCTCGCGTTGCAACCTTTACACTCGTTAAAAAAACTTTCCCACACTAGTTAAGGAATATACTATTTTTCTTTCGAAGAACAAACGTAATTCAGCAATAATGTATAATTTTCAAATTTTCACCTGAACCTAATTCGTAAAAACATAAAAAAATAATTCATGATAACAAAACATTTAATTTTTGATTTTACGTACATTATAAAAACTAATAAAAAAGTATTACAACGCCGTAAAAATGAAATTCCAAATTTTCATTTAACTTAAAAACAAATTTCTGCTCGATAAACACACCACTTTCCCTCATTTTACTTTACAACAGTTATGCGAACTATAAAATATCAAACAAAAGAAAACCTTATTTCAACTCTTCGGTAAACGTTTCTATGAAAAAAATTTGAACGAACGTTTCAAACGGATTGAATTCCTATATATGTAGAAAAAAAACACGCGGTTCCTCATCAGCGAAACAATGATCCGGTCATTGCGAGTGACTCTCGACACGAGAACGTCACCGCGGAAACAATTTCGCCGCATTTTTCCACAAATGACGAACCCGTTCCGCGAGCGCTTTAAAATGGGAAAAATGCCGTCGCGCCGATATAGCTCGAACTTTCATCTATTCTACGCGAGGGCAATCAGGCCTGATTAATCGGGCACTTTATGCAAAGTTGAGCCCAAAAAGAGCGCGTCGAGCGCCGTGAAATATGCGCTACAAATCAACCTCAAAAGAGTTACGGAATAGCGTCGATAGTATCGTGGCTGACAACCGGCCGCAAATTACACCACGAGGAAACGCGATAATGGCCGAGAATCTCGTTGAAGGCAGAATTGCATTATTCATAATCCATCCGCTAATTTCAACGGTCTTCCGCGTGCTGCTCTTATGTTTAATAAATAAGCGGAGCAATGATATCCCGCGTGTGCCGCTTCCTGTTTAGACACTGACCGCGCGGCAATGAAAGTGCTACGCCGCGAGAAGGAAGCGTCTCTATCGACGTTATATGCTCGTGATATCGCGTCGCCTTCGACTCTCTAATCACTTCGCATTACCACGCATTTTAAGGGGTTATATACCTTTTTCTCTAGTGAATCTCAGGGTTTTTTTATAATCATGTTGCCTTTGTTTTATTAAAATGCTATATAAAAATTTCATAAAGTACAGCTCGCGTTGTGTTTTCGTATGAAATTTCGAGTGTAAATTTGTAAAATTGTGGAAGGTACACTCCTTGCTATCGGGGTGAGCACGTTATTTCACTAACCACTACATCGATGAATTCGGAAAACTCAATTTTTCGACTTAAAAAAATCAACTTATCTTGAAAAAATATCACTGTAACTGTAAAAAATTTGTTCCTGTAAAATCCTTCGTTCGTGAACTAGCTATTGTCTGTACAAACAACCCATCCAAATTTGAAATTGATAGATGTAGTGATTATTGAGAAATCGCGATGAATGCGATAGCATTTTTTCAAAAAGAATTCTGAACTACCAATTTTCCGAATTTTCACTAGAAATTTTACACAAAAACACTCTGAAAGATTTACTTTGTACAACTTTTTTTGCATTTTTATAAAACCATGGTAATGTGATCAAAACAAAAAAAAACTCTGTATTTCTCTAGAGAAAAAGGTATACCTTTTTCTCATATAATCCTTAAATTAAAGCTGTCCGCTGATCTCATCCCAGTTTTATGACTAATTTCGCGGGTTGAGAAGTAAACTTATGATGATTAGAGATTGAATGAACAACACTTGTTCACATGAAAAATCTGATTTGAAAAAAAACTGGTTGGCTGAGGCTCGCTCGTCACATTTTTCTTAAAAAAATACTGTAAGATATAGAACTCTTTTTAAGGGGGGGGGGGTAAAGGATAACTTGTAACAAAAAACAATTATTTCGTTGATTTTTTACGGAGATACAGCTCAAGCAAATTTATTCAAACTTTTTTGAAATTATAAAGCATCATCTAGAAAATATTTTGTCAAATTTTTGTAATTAAATATTAAAAAATAAGCCGATGAAAGAGCGTTTCCCAAAACGTCTTTTTGAAAACATGTTGTACAGTGAACACGATAACTCGGCGTAGAATTATCGGAAATCAAAAAAGTTGGTCAATTTAC
>JAPYZL010121626.1:0-16891 GCA_030522825.1 Platygaster orseoliae
TAATAATTTTTGTTCCTGATTTCTTTAAACTCTTATCAAAAGATTTTTAGTATTTTTCATTCTTATTTTTCCCTGGAACTTTTGAAATTTTTGAAACGTTGCATTTAGCTTAAAGATTATCCTCCTTTTCAAAATACCAAAAGTTTTGAGTTTTGAGTAAAAATCAAAGCCTGGGTCGATGTTTCCCATTTTCCAATAATTTTATGATTTTCATTAATTTTATTATTTTTATTATCATTTTTTTCATCATGTTTCTTTGGTATTTGCAGAACTTGGAGTATTTTATGATATTGCTATATGTAAGGCTAGATTTACCGAATAGAAAGATTTTTATAAATATATTTTTGAAATTTGTTTTCGCTGCGAGGAACTCAAATTTTGCAGAAATGTCAATATTTGAATGATTGGTGTGAGGTAACATAATAACAAGTTTGATAGTATAATAAGTGAATCTCTTAATTAAGAATGGCAATCGTTAACTAAAGTTTTATTTTATTTCTAAAAATTCCTAAGATTTCTTAGTAATTCTTTCGTGACCCAAAATTTTTATTTTGAGGTCCATATAAAAAATAGTCAACATCTCCAAAATTTTCGACATTTTTCAAATTTTTACAGAATGTTCGGAAATTTTTGATATAAAATGCCTAAAATTGTTGAAAAATCTTTTTTCTCATAGTTTCTAAATTTTATTATAATCATCAATAAATTTTGTGGACTATTTGTTGTTGCAAATTTTCAAAATGTTTAAAATTTCCATAAATGTTACAATTTTTCAACTCTAAGCATTTTCAAACTATTAATAATTTATGAATTTTGCGAATGTCTTATCGTTTGCAATATGTTCTAAGTGTGACGAAATTTCTGAATTTTAATAATCATTGAAGATTATGCGCAAAATTCATAAAATCAGTATTTTTTTACAGTATTAAAATTTTTGAAATCTCCGAAATTTTTGACATTTTTCAAATTTAAACGGAATATCCGGAACTGAAATTTTCTGAATAAAATTGCTAAAATTGTTGAAAAATCTTTATTCTCATAATTTTTAATTTTAATATACTCATCAGTAAATTTGCACACTACTTAAAACTTTCATAAATCTTACATTTTTCCAACTCCAAGCATTTTCGAATTATTTATAATAAGTGAATTTTGTGAAAATTCCAGCATCTGCAAAATGTTCTAAATGTGACGAAATTTCTGAATTGTAGTAATCATTGAAAACTATGAATAAAATCTATAAAATATTAGTGAATTTTTACAATATTGAAATTCTTGCAATTTCTGAAATTTTTGATATTTTTCGAATTTTAACGAAATATTCGGAACTGAAAATTTCTGAATGATATTGCTAAAAAATCATTATTCTCATAATTTGGAATAAACTTTTGGGCAAGTTTCTGAATGTTATGGGAAAATTTTCCGACTCATAACGGTTTTTTGTAATATGTATGTATATTTTTCAAGTACTTCAGATTATATATAATATAAAATTTTTAAATCATCATCACGTAGATTTTCATGAAATATGAAACTGGACACTATCTTTAAAATTGACGAACTTTTTTTTTTATTCTAAAAATTTCCAATTTTTCAGAAATATTGACAATTTCTAAAGTTTTCAATTTTCTTTTACTTTTCTAACTTTCTCAAACTTTAAATTTAAAGTGAACTATTCAAAACTATGAAATTTATCGAAAATTCGCACATGATTCATGTTGTTAAAGTTTACTACGTTGAAAAAACGCATGAGAATTTTTTTTCTGAGATTTACCATCAATGATATAAATTTTAAAAATCGTCGACAAAAAAAATTCATTAAATCATCGACGATATAATTCGTCGTTTTAAAAAAAGATCGAACTTTGGAGGTTCTTGCAATAAAAACTTTTTTTATAAAATTTTATTATCTGTAGAAATGTTTATAAACAATTTTGTTCATAAAAATTCCAGTTCAAGAGGTTCAAATATTTTCTTTAAAAATTGAAATTTATTATGAAAGTGTCATTGATTTTTATAAAAAGTATTTTTCTTATTAGAATTTTTCAATGTTGACTTTATAAGAAATAGAATTCTTATAAAAAACTTCTAATTGTTATAAGAATTTTGCCATTTCTTTTAAAAATCAAAATCTCTAGCGTAAAAACATATTTGGAAAATTCCTTGTTAGAGGCTCCGTGGAATTTGTTTTTTCAAGGTTTCACATTATTTTTGGTAAATCTCAGAAAAAAATGTCCTGTGATTTATCAACGTTCTAAACTTTATAAACACAAAATAACGCATAATTAACTGTTTTACATTACTTATTTATTAACAAATAGTTCTCAATATACAAACTTTATGAACATTACACTGTTAGAAATTTTTGTATTAATTTTAATAAACTTGTCTTGGAAGTTTTTTACATAAACGCATTTGAAAAACAATATACAAAGTTGATTAAGGTTCATAAACTCTCTTGATTTTTAATCGACTTGTTAATTGAATTTTTTGTACAATATACAATGTACATATTATACAATAAATAACACAGCCACACAAAAAAAACAAGTGTCCGGATCTGGGAACGAGACACATGTTTTCTTATGTATTTTGACGCGCTGAATCGGAATCGGCTATCAGAATTGACCCAACGGATTATAACCTAACCTTATATAACTCTACCTTACGAAACCGAATTAACTACATTTTTCTATACTGCCAGGTAGGCGAATTTTCACACACAAAACTTCGCCGCAAATCTTTTAACCATGGATAGACCTAACCTCATCTAACTTAAACTAACCTGACTTTACCTCATTAACCTCAAAAATACATAAGATCACACAACCGAACTGATTGTATTTAACTACCAGGCGAGCGAATTTTGACACAGAAACATAGTTCGCAAACCTTAAATTGCGAACGAATCTAACATAATTTGACGTTTTTTAACATAACTTAACTTAACTAAACATGATAGGAAGGAAAGACTTGTGTTTGGGATAGGTGAATTTTTTTTCTAGGGTTTTCGGCACTTGACCTGATTAGTTTAGAGCACTATCTCACCTCTACTCATATTCTCTAAACTTCCCAAGTATTTTTGACACCCTAACCGAGATTTCTCCATTATGTCGTCATTTGCCGAACATAACCTCATCCAAACCGAATTTTGTATTTACTTCGACTTGGGATATCCTTAGTCCCCCATCGACTTGCAAGGGAAAACCATGTAAAACCTTGCGATCGAATCTTTGGACTTCGGTTAATTTTTTTTTACTGCTGTAACGTGTTCTTTTTTCTTCAAAGGATCTGTGCAGGGGGTTCCTCTTTCTCTTGCGACTTTCTATGCAATTCGTTTCCCTTTTGAGCATCCAGCAAAAATCAGCCATCATAGCTTCGTCCCATCTACCCTGATATCTTTGTTCTATTATTTTAATATCTTGATGAAACCTTTCTTCTTGTTCTTCGTGTGATCTCCAACGTTTTCTGGAAAGCTATCCAGATGTGAGTCTAGAAAGTGTAGTTTCAAGTTCATCAAACACCCCAATTTTTGGTAGTTTCCTATCATCTTCGCTACGATTTCTTTGTAGTCGGGACTTTTATTGTTGCCAAGAAAACTCGTCGCTACTGCTTTGAAACTTTCCCAAGCTTTCATTTCAATGTTGTTCATTTGAGTGACGAAATTCGAGTCCTTGGATAACGTTCGAATTTGCGGTCCATCAAATACACCTTGGTTTAATTTAGCATCGGAAAGAGTTAGGAATTTTTACGCTATATACGTAAAGCATTTGCCATCTTAGTCGAAGGCTTTGACAAATTGTTTCATCAAACCAAGCTTTATGTGAAGGGGCGGAAGTAGAATTTTTTGTGGATCAACGAGACTTTTGTTGATGATATTGTGAGAACCAGGTTCGAAGGATTCTCTTTGTGGCCAATTTTTTTTAGTATAATGGTTTGCTCGATCTCTGCTGTTCCACAGATATAGGAAGCATGGCTCTCTTGTGAAACCTGACTGTTGTCCTAGTATCATAGTTACAATTTTAAGATCACCACATATTTGCCATTTGTGATTTGCATAATTTACTTTGTCTAGAAGCATTCGCACATTGTTATACTCTTCTTTAATCACTGTTGAGTGAGCTATCGGAAGCGGAACAGGAGCGTAAACATTTGTGTTATGGAGTAAAACGGCTGTGATACTGCGTTTCGATGAATCGATAAAGATGTCTCCATTCTTCATCTCTTCATGTTTGAGGTTAGTGAGGTAAAGTCAGGTTGTTTAAGTTAGATGAGGTTAGGTCTATCTATGGTTAAAATATTTGCGGCGAATTTTTATGTGTGAAAATTCGCCTACCTGGCAGTATAGACAAATGTGGTTAATTCGGTCTAGTAAGGTAGAGTTATATAAGGTTAGTTTATATTAAGTTATGTAAGACAAAGTTTGGTAAATTATAAGTTGAATTCTAAGCAGATATGGTTTTCTTGGAAAAAATTTGATCGTCCGGCAAGTACCAGAACTTTCTTAAAAATTTCGGAGACAAAATGTTATTTTTCGAGATTAGGGCTCAACCGAGACCCGTTGGGTCAATTCTGATAGCGGATTCCGATTCAGCGCGTCAAAATACATAAGAAAACATGTGTCTCGTTCCCAGATCCGGGCACTTGTTTTTTTTGTGTGTGTGGCTATGTAGTGTGTAATATACAATATACAATATACAATCAGTGGCGTAGTAGAAAATTTTTTCGGGGGGCGGGGGGGGGGGGTTCAGTCATAATTTAAATATCTATATATATAGGATTATATGTATATATATATATATAGAGTTTTCTTTATGACGAATATTTCGGGGGGGGGTTGACCTCAAACCCCCCCCCCCCACTTCTACGCCACTGTATACAATTTACAAGTCTATGAATTTCAATATACTACTGACAGATTTTAATATGCGTTAATTGAAAATAATAGATAAGTTAATTAGTCTAAGTTTAATACACGTGTTTATTATTTTTAATGTAAATACCATACATTAATGTTAATCGAAATTAATGACATTTTTAACAGTGTATTTTTCGCTGTTTTTTGCTCCGGTGGATCGTTTGAAGGTCTAAATTTAAAATTTATGATGAATTGTAATTTTCACGTGTCGCTTTCGCGTGAGGGACGTCTTGCATCGAGGAGTGGCGATGTCTCGGCGTAATCGACACCGCGAGGTGAGAAATGCAGAGGCGCTTTATGTTGCGTTATTGGCTTTCGAAAGGATCATTCATAAGGAACCCCGTCATACTATACACTATCCTGCTTTATGGTCCGCAACTCCAGCCATAATGAATGTTAATAGCCGTAATGGCAAATGTTAATGGCAAGTGCCGACTGAATAATCTTAATTTATTAGACACTGAAACCACTTCCATATATTCTCGAGTTAATGCGCGCGATAAGATCGCCAGATTAAGATATTATATGGCCGCGCCGACGCAAACTGGTTGCCGCGGAATCCTTATGGGTGGGTATGTGCGCGGTTCGTGTAAGTATTCGCGGATACCGACGGAAATCAATTTCACTTATTCGCGAATCGCCAGATTATCAAGCAGAAGGTGTTTTAATTCCAACAATTTACACCGAGAGAAATTCATGCCAGTCAAACGCGCTGAGAACTTTTCTTCAAACTCAATTTCAATAGGGGATTTTATTCGTAACACTGTGAAATCATGATTGGCAATTTTTTCTTGTAAGAGTTATTGTATTTTTTACTATAATATAGTATTATATTATAGTAGTATATTATATCAACGTATAATTGCGATATTTGACGTTTTACTATACTACATGGAAAAAATAAATATATTTACACCTTCAAACGATCCATCGGAGCAAAAGACAGCAAAAAAAAATGTTCATAAAGTTTGTATATTGAGAACTGTTTGTTAATAAATAAATAATGTAAAACAGTTATTTATGCGTTATTTTATGTTCATAAAGTTTAGAAAGTTGACAAATCAATGGGAAATTTTTTTCTGAGATTTACCAAAAATTATGTGAAACGAATTCAACGAAGACCTTAAAAAGGAATTTTTTAAACATGTTTATACGCTAGTTTTTTTTATTCTTATAAGAAATTGCAAAATTCTTATAACAAGTACAAGTTTTTTAAAAGAATTCTATTTTTTACAAAGTCAACCTTAAAAAATTCTGATAAGAAAAACACTTTTCATAAAAACGAATGACACTTTTATGTAATTAATTTCAATTTTTTTTTTTTTGAAAATATTTAAACCTCGTGAACTGGAATTTTCATGAACAAAATTGTTTATAAACATTTCTACAGGAAATAAAATTTTATAGAAAAATTTTTTATTGCAAGAATTTCAAAAGTTCGACTTTTTTTAAAACGACAAATTTCATCGTCGACTTTGGCAACATGAATCATGTACGAATTTTTGATGAATTTTGTACGTTTTGAATAGTTCATTTTACGTTTAAAGTTTGAAGAAGTTAGAAAAGTAAAAGAAAATTACAAACTTAAAAGATTGTCAATATTTATATAAAAATTTGGAATTTTTAGAATTTCAAAAAAGTCCATCAATTTTAAAGATTGTGTTCAGTTTCATATTTTATCAAAATCTACGTGATGATGATTTAAAATTTCTAAATTATTGAATCTGAAGTAGTTGAAAAATATACAGATTAAAAAAAATCGTAATGAGTCAGAAAATTTGTTCATAACATTCAAAAACTTCAGAATAGTACATATAATGCTTCGAATTTTTTATTATTTCGGAAAAAAATTGATAATTCTCAAGTTTCTCAATAATTCAAAAAATTCTAAAATTTTGTGTAGTTGTAGCTGTACGTTTCAGGAAAACTCTTTATTTACTAAAGTAAAAGATACAATTTGTTCAGTATTTTTTACTATACATCAACTTTTAATTGCGATATTTGACGTTTTACTATACTGCATTGTAAAAATAAATATATTGAAGGGTTAATGTATCATATGAAAAATGAACATAATATTATAGGTTCTTCTAAAATATAGTAATTTTTCCAATAATAATAGTACAAATTACATGTTCATAAGTTTTCAACATTGACAAATCACACGAAAATTTTTTTCTGAGATTTACCAAAAATAATGTGAAACATTAAAAAAACAAATTCGACGGAGCCTCTAACAAGGAATTTTTTAAACATGTTTATACGCTAGTTATTTTGATTCTTATAAGAAATGGCAAAATTTTTATAAAAAGTTAAAGTTTTTTATAAGAATTCTATTTTTTGTAAAGTCAACCTTAAAAAATTCTTATAAGAAAAACACTTTTTATAAAAACCATTGACACTTTTATAAGAAATTTTAATTTTTTTTTTTAATATTTAAACCTTGTGAACTGGAATTTTTATGAACGAAATTGTTTATAAACATTCCTACAAGAAATAAAATTTTATAAAAAAAGTTTTTTATAAAATTAATTATAAGTTAATTTCATCGATTAAATGAATTTTTTCGCTATGTTCAGCTTTTAAATCATTAATAGTAAAATTGCAGAAAAAAATTCCCATATAATTTTTCAACATTCTAAACTTTCTAAACATCTGTATTTTTCCAATTGGAAAGTTACATCAATTTTTTCACTACTATTTCCCATCAGCAACCCTCACAATTTTTCGAATTCTATGAAATATCGTAAAACACCCAAAACGGCTTTTTGGCTACGCCCCTGGCGACCCTTGAACTATTTGTTATACACAAACAACCCTTCCTAAGACCTAATAAAACCCAGAGACCAGATTATCAATGTGTGATCGAGCTCAACTGCGTCGTAAAAAAATACATTATCAAGCATTCAACGACCCGGTGTCATGAAAAGGTCCGCGATAAAAATGCCGTGAAGCAGACACTGTAAAAGTACTGTTACGACGTAAAAGCCGGTAGTGATCATGAAGAGTAGGGGGGTAGGAGGGGGAAAATACGGTTGGGGAGTGTCTGAACACTCTGAGAGTCGCTGAAGACATTGATGGCACATGAAACTTGTGTGTAAAACCATATATTTATGTATATAATAAATAGTATATAATGAAAACATTTTCGGAGCAAAAAACGAATGACTCACTTTCGCGGAAATTTCAGAAAAAGAAATAATCTCGAAACTACACGATTAAATATTTTTGAAAGAATAAAAAAAGGATCTTAACTCAAAACAGACGGCGAAAGGTCGCCCAAAACGTGATAAGAACCGGCTAAGTAATGAGCATAGAGAGAGAAGTGACCGAAGAAGTGCCGAAGAGAAACGGGATCAAGCAAAATAGCGCTCAAGTTGATTTATCCAAATTGCCCTTAGGCCACCGCCTCCCTAATCTGAGTAATCTCTCTGCCCACGTTCTTCGTTAACCCCGCGTTATCTTCTGTTAATCTTCCTGACTTGACCCCAACCCCCAAAAGCTCCCTCTGGACCGAACTCCCATGCTCCCATTTGCACTTTCTCGACGTCATCTCCGTCGCCTAACGATTTTTTCCTTCACTTCAGCATCCACGACGTGTAAAACTGGATTTAGTTTCGGTCATTCATGTTTGACACGAGATGCATCAACTATTTATGCATGTTTGCATGTTCACATTGTGGGGGTTATATTGCCGGATGTATCATTCATTGCACAATCATATAATAACGTAGTTTTATATGAGTGTGCTTTGAATGGCCATTTTTTGAGCCATCAAAAGAGTCGCTATAAACATGCAATGATCCTGCTTTCACATTCAAATTAAGACAAAAAAACTCAAATTTTCGCTTATTCGTAATCATCGTCACTTTTTCATCGTGGACTGCATAATTTCGAGTTGGAAATATGCGAGGCCTTTTGCATTATTCATCGGTTGCCACGTGATAAACCGTTTTCCCGGCTGATAAATGCGATATAAACTCCGGCGTATGCCAAAGTTAAGGCGCAGGGGAAGCCACGCTACACGAGCAGCGCTGGATCCGCACATACACCCGGGTGACTAATGACCGGCAATTGTCTTTACGACGGCTCATTAATTTCCATCGCGTAACGTGGCGTCGGGATCGCCTCGGCTCGGTACATAGCATCCATTTACGATACTTTGTCTTCTAAGCTATCGGTGTTTTCCCCAAGGGGTTTTAAGAGACACCGCTGACAGCTTCACCGGAACGCTAATTGAGAAATTAACTTCGGGGAGCCGTAATCGATGGAACGAATTAAAAAATTGCTGGAATACTGCTTGCTAAATACTGCAGCTTGGATTTCCGCCGGAATTTTTGTTTTGTCTTCAACGTTTCCGATTACCTCGATAAATTTGTTTCTTTGGCAAGTTTTTATTGGAAATTAAAAAGAATTTGTGGTTGTCTAGGGAAGTCACTGCCAGAGAAATTTCTATAAAAGATCAAATAACTCGTAATTTCATGGAATGTGAACAACTTATTCAGGAAAAATTTTCACTTTATTTGTTTCATGTACATCATGTCATAAATAATACGCAATATTGATATGAATATTATTATAATGAAGAATAAATTATTAATAATTTAATATCTTCAAAATATACTTTATTTATTCTTGATTTAAATGGAAATTAACATTATTGAAAATAATCAAAAAATGCAATGAATATTATTTTAAAAAATTGAATAAAACATTTAAACAAATTAATATCTTAAAAATGCTTGATACATTTTCGATTTTAATTGAAATCAATATTATTATTATTATTATTAAATATAAAAAACATTAAAAATGATATTAGAAATCGATACATCATACGCTAAAAAATGGTACATCATATGTCTTAAATAATGCACTTAAAAAACGATATTGAACAATACATTAAAATATATATTAAAAAATTGATAACAATAAAAATTTTTATTGATGAACGTTAATACTGAAAATAATGTTATTAGTATTAATAAAAAATCATTAAATAAAAAGTATATTACAATATATTGAAAAATTAATGTAAATAAAAAGCGTTATTCATCAATTTTATTATTGAAATGAAATATATTATTATTGAAAAATTATTATGAAGTTGATTGATTAATTATAACTATGAAAACACTTTAACGATTCTTCATTTTAATGAAAACTCATATTGTAATAAATTAATTAAATACAAAAATTATCAAAATGATTCATCATACGCTAAAAAAATGGTACCTCATCTCATAAATAATATACGCTTAAAAACGATATTAAACAATACATTAAAATATATTCAGATATTGATAATAATAAAAATTGCTATTGACGAATGTTAATACTGACATCAAAATTATTATTATTGATAACAAATCATTAAATAAAAATATATCACAATAAATTTTAAAATTAATATAAATAAAAATTGTTATTCATGAATGTTAGTACGTATTAATATGAATATTATTATTGTTAAAAAATTACTACGAAATTTATTTACAGATTATTACTATGGAAACACTTGATAAATTCTTAATTTCAATTAAAACTAATACTATTATTTATAATAAATTAATTGAATATAAATTTCATTACAAATTATACATCATACACTAAAAAAAATTGTACATCATCTCATAAATAAGACGCTTAAAAAACCATATTAAACAATACTATAAAATATAGTAAAAAATTGATAACAATACAAATTGTTATTAATGAATGTTAAAACTGATATCAATATTATTGTTAATTAATAACAAATTATCAAATAAAAAATATTACAATATATTTAAAACTAATATAAATAAAAATTGTTATTCATAAATGTTAGTGTTGATATAAATATTATTATTAATAAATAATTATAAAATTTATTAATAAATTATTACTATGAAAATACTTAAGAAATTTCTTATTTTAATTAAAATTATTATCATTACATATATGATTCATTAAAAATTATACATTATACGCTAAAAAATGGTACATTATCTCATAAATACTACCTTTAGTTTCTTGGTGGTCTATAAATATTGTAATTCAATCAATAATAGTATAATTACAATCTTTTTTTCTAAATTGCTCGGAAACAAACAATGAAAAACTTAAATGAGCTTCTAGATTTTTTATTATCACTCTTCAAATCACATTCTGTAACAATATGTGCACAAAAAACATCGATACATCAATTAAACATAGTTTTTATATAAACAATACATTCACACAACACAACATAATATTTAACTAAAAGCATTCCTACTCAACACTAAATTCAATCCATTCGAAAAATATTTGATTCTTCGCGTACAAGGCTCTTTTGACTAGTATTTGTCTTCAGATTTAACAACGAAAGAAACAAATGTATAAATAATTATAAATCTTCCTAATCTCTCTGTACAATCAACATATTTTGGTCCATGGTGCAGATTCAATTGCATGTACATATATAAAAACCTGAATGGAAAAAATAATGAATAAAATATTTAACGAGCTGTAAAAATTATTACTTACAAAAATGTGATGATTCACGAATTTGTTGGTATGCGATCTCGCAAATAAGCCAGGATTTCTTCGGTTCCCTTCATGAGTGTTGTTTGTCTTGGTTGTTTGAAAGAATTACCAGAGAGTAATAAATTTCTGTAAAAAAAGTGAAAAGAAACAGTTTAGAAAATTTGAAATGCAAATATGAAACTTTTTTTTTTCTTGATGAACTCGAAAAACAATGGTTGCTCTTTATCACAAAAATTATTTATTATATATTAAATATTATTTATTACAAAAATAATTAAATTTCCAATTAAAATCTTACCTCAAAATTAAAAGGTGCAGCATTGTGAATGTACAAACAAAAGTGGTTGCTATGTGAATGAATGCTATGAAACAAATCGGTAAAACGTGGATGACATGCCGATGGATGCAATGACTTTTTTTATGGAAAAATCTATAAACAAAAAAAAGGTGATGTAAACAAAATAGGAACATTTATCTCGATGAACCATGGAATTTTCAGGTCACCTGAGATTCCTGAGATTCCCAAGTTCCGGTGGCACTGAGCTGATATTGTTGTTGGAAACGTCTAAAGTCGCGAGTTTCTTCAGTTTACTTAAACACTGGACGTTTAATTTTGCGATTTGGTTGTCGCTTGCGACTAGAATTTGTAAATTGGTTAACTCTGAGAGACAATCGGGTAATTCTGTAAATCTGGAATGAAGAAAGAACGTTGAGAAAAAAAGGTAGGAGTTGGTAGTATGTTGATTGGAAAAATTACTGTATTCTAGGAAAATTGATAATAATTTTGATTGAATTCAGTGAATGTCATGGAAAGTTTTTAAGGTTGTCAATAATTTTTTAATATTCTATAAATTAGTGGAATCTTGAAAAAATTCGTTGATTAAGTGTGGAAATTTTCCAAAATTCCATTAAAATACAAAAACTGTGTTGAGGTCTTTGAATTTTCAAAAAATCAAAAAATGTTTTTCGTGCGAAAATCAATGATAAGTTTAAAGATTTCAATGAAAATCAACAAGTCTTCAAAACTTTGAAAAATTGAAGGTTCTAAAAAAAATTTATTTCAGTAAATATTATGGAAAATTTTGAAGGTTGTCAATGATTTTACGATTTCCCATAAATTAGTGGAATCTTGAAAAAAGTCGTTGATTAAGTGTGGAAATTTTCCAAAATTCCGTTACAGCAAAAAAACTACGTTGAGGTTTTTGAATTTTCAAAAAATCAAAAAGTGTATCTTCGTACGAAAATCATCGATAACCTTTCTACGAATCTACAAAACTTTGAAAAATTGAAGGTTCAAAAGAATTTTTTTTTTTAATCAGAAATTATTCTCAAATACTGTAAATTGTAAGAAATTTCGAATCTTAAAAAAAAATCTAGAAATGAAATAAAATAGAAATATAAAAACCTACAAAATTTGTTTAAAAATCTAGGAATTAAAAAATTCAGAAAATCTAGGGATTTAAAATATTTCGAATAATTCAAAATTTTTTCGTTTCCAAAAGATACACTGAACAAAAACTAGTAATTTCTACTATAAAAATTGGACAAATTACTATATTCTAGAAAAATCGACAATATTATTTTAATTTTTCATACATTAGTTATAATAAATTGAAGGTCCCAAAAAAATTCAATTCAACAAATATCGTGAAAAAGTTTGAAGGTTGTCAATAATTTTACAATTTCTTATAAATTAGTGGAATCTTGAAAAATGTCAATGAATTTCGTTAATTGTGGAAATTTTTCAAAATTCCGTTAAAGCACAAAAACTGTATTGAGGTCTTTGAATTTTCAAAAAATCAAAAAATGTTTTTTCGTACAAAAATCATCGATATAGAGATTTCAATAAAAATCAACGAGTCTCAAAAACTTTGAAAAATTGAAGGTTCCGAAGAATTTTGTAGAATATCAGAAATTATTCTCAAATACTGTAAATTGTAAGAAATTTCGAATCTTAAAAAAAATCTAGAAATGAAATAAAATAGAAATAGAAAAACGTAAAAATTTTTTTTTAAAAATTAGAAACTAAAAAATTCAGAAAATCTAGGAATCTAAAATATTTCGAATAATTCAACATTTTTCCGGTTCCAAAAGATACACTGAGAAAAAAACCTAGTAATTTATACTTTAAAGATTAGAAAAATTACTACACCCTAGTAAAACCCACAATATTATTTTAATTTTTCATATATTACAGTACATTTAACCACAAATATATTTCTTGTTACCATGCAGTATAGTAAAACCTCAAATATCGCAATTATAACTTGATATATAGTAAAAAATACTAGATTCATCTCTCAGCGCACTTTCATTTCATCACAAAGAATAATTATATCCAAAATTTTACCGATTGAAAGATATGTTGATTTCGATTAAACTGTCTATCGAGCTGATGGCGTTGGGAAGCGTGGATAGTCGATTTTTATTGAGATCCAGGAATTGCAAGCGCGTGAAATTCACGCCGAGCCAATCTGGTAATTCGGTTAGCTGATTGCAGGATAGTTTCAAATCCGTGATTGTCCCGACGAGTGACAAAGCGTCGGGCAAATCGCTGAGTTTATTTTTGCTCAAATCGACGCAGCTGACTTCCGCCTCGCGCGCGTCGCTCAACACACCGTCCGGAATTTGCGCGAGGCCTCGGCCCACCAGACTCAACAATCTCATGTTTCGCATCATGTACCTGAAAATTTTCCCAAACGGTAAACGAAGAATTTACACTAAAATGTCGACGAGAATAATTGGTGTTTCTGGGAATTTTTAATTTGGAAATTTCAAATATCCCATTATAAAAAAAAAAACACCCCTAATTAGTTTGATAATCTTTTAATAATTTAATAGTTTAGTGAAAAAAATTGGAGATCATCAAATTAATTTGACGGCTGTCAAAAAATCGTATGTTAAACGATCGCTAAACTAAATTGACGATTTTTGAAGACGACTCGGAAGCTACTGTAGTGCGAGAGAGATGCATAGAACGGAAACTCAATGAGAGGAAGAAGGACGCATTGTCAAATTAAGTTGACAGCCGTTAAAAAATCCAATTGTCAAGTTCAAAATTCATAAACTTTTAGATTGCAGTCGTACTTGTCTGGAAATTCCGTCGAACTCTCGGATAATAATGGCGAATCATGTGTTTCGAGGTTCGAAGAATTGACGCCACTTTGTCTCAAGTGCCGGAGAACGCGCCAAGTTCCGCATTGCACGATGTCGCGTCGTATATTTTCCAGATTATTTCCGTCGATATTAAAGTTGCGTAGGTTTGGCATGATCCCGATGCAACTCGGTATCCTGAAGTGATGAATCGAAAATTGTTGTAGTTTCGAAGCTTCGAATTTCTCCGAAAAGTTTAGGAAATAATGAATTATTTTTGTTCTAATGAGAATTTGAATAGAAATTGTATAAAACTAGGGGTTTTTTAAAAAAATATATTTTCTTTGTGTATTTTTAATGTAGGTTCTTAATGTAATGGAATTTGATTATTTTGATATTCAAATTACTAAGGTTTTGATTTATACAACTTGAATGATTTTCTGATATTTTTGGGTTACTGTATAAGTGTGTATAATTCGATGCTCTAGGAAGTAAAGTTTTCGAAATTTAAAATATTTTTATAGATTTTTGAAAGAATGATATCTACACAGATTTTCTGTATTTCATAGGTTTTCAAATTTTGGTATTTTATGTTATTTTCTAAAATTGTGTACTATTTCTTGGTATTTTTATATATTTTTAGTATTTCTTTGGATCAATTTATAGATTTCTAAAATGTAATGCTAAACTATTGAAATTTCAACGATTTTTCCAATTTTTTTTTATTATTTGTGCATCTTAAAGAATTTTATGATATTTTTATAGATTTATAGAATTGTACGATCTTTTTAAAATTTTTAAGAAAATTATAGAATGATTTTATAATATTTATAGGTTCCTGTATATAGCTTTGTATAATTCAATGCTCTAGGAATTAAAGTTTTCAAAATTTAATATACTTTTATAGATTTTTGAAAGAATGATATCTACACAGATTTTATGTATTTCATAAATATATTTTAAAATTTTGTTATTATATGTTATTTTCTGAAGTTGTGTAGTATTTCCTGATAATGTTATATATTTTTAGTATTTCTTTGGATCGATTGAAAGATTTCTAGAATTTAATGCTATACTATTGAAATGTCAACGATTTTTCCTATTTTTTTAGTAATTAATACATCTTAAAAAATTTTATAGTATTTTTATAGATTTATAGAAATATACGATTTTCTTAAAATTTTTAAGAAAATTACAGCTACATAATTTTTAAGCATCAATTTCTAGCATTTCTCTCATTTTTTCAGTATATATGAAATTTGAAAAATTTTTTAGTATTTTTGAAGAGTACTATACAGATTTTTACAATTCAAATTTCTATAAATTTTTAGTATTTGGTAAATTTCTTGTATGTAAGTAATTTTTTAATTTCTCCAAGTTTTTGCAGCATTTTCTAATATTTTCATAAATTTCTAGTATTTCTTAAGACTGCTATATCTATACTTTTTCAAATTTTCGATACTCTTAAATTCAAAGTTTTATTAATAAGAAGTATTTGTTAAGACTTATAATATAACAATACTATCATAGATTTCTATCATTTTTAATACTTTTTCAGAATTTGTAGGATTTAAAAGATTTTCTGTAATTTTTATGAATTCTTCTACTGCAAATTTCCAGAATTTAAAGATTTTCAGATTTGAAATATTTCCGTAGATTCAAATTTTTCTTTATTATTTTACTCGGTTGAAATTATTTTTCAAATTTAAATTTTCTTCACTTCCGTAGCCAAACATTTATAATTAGAATTCAATTTTTTTCAATTCTTCAGAAACCAGGATTGTTCTTATTTTCTAGTTCATTTTTAATGATTTTCACTTATTTTGATGATTTTTTTTTCTTTCTTTTGCATGTAATAGTTAATTCATCCCAAATCCCGAAAGTTGCTTGAAACCACAAAATCATTTTTTTATATTTATTTTAACCACTCATAATTTTCTCATTAGTTATAATGATCTTCACAGTTGATAAATATAAGTGAATAAATCCAAAAAAGTTCATTGTTTTTTCTGGAAAATTATAATACTCACGTCGATAATGTATTGTATGACAAATCAAAATGCTCCAAATTTATCAAGTGTACGATTTCTTCTGGTATGGTTTTTATTCGATTACTCTTCAAAGTCAGCACTTTGAGTAGAGCGATACTTTCTAAAGAAACAACATCTATTTCCTGAAAAAATTATACGCATTAATATAGTTCTGAGGCCCAAAATGTCAAGGGCCTAAAAACCTTGGAAAAAATTGCAATATTTACAAGTTATTTTCAAGATCAATAGTAGATTGTGTACCAAGGCCGCAAAGTAGGCTTTTGTCGTACAGGCAGAATTTTCAGTTCGAGGCAAGCACAGGCGTGATTTTCAGTACGAG
>JAPYZL010121648.1:0-15646 GCA_030522825.1 Platygaster orseoliae
ATTCATTAATCACGGATCAGGCAACTTTCTTCCCTGTGATCCGGGATTTATGAATATTTTCCTAGGATTTTATTGATAACTCCCGCTGATTTCCGAGTAATCCAAAAAGAGGATTTCGTTCCTGCGTTCCATAAAAGTGAAGTAGCCACTTTTACACATGCATGGGAAAAAATATTGTATGCTACATGAAACAAAAAGGATGATTCCAACGAGTGCAAAGTTTGGGCACGAGTGGAGCGAGTGCGCAAACTTTGCACTCGTTGGAATCATCCTTTTTCTCCCTTGTAGCATAAATATCTATTGATTGAAACTTTACTGCAAAATATGAAGAATAAGATTAGAGATAAGATTGTAGATTTTACTGATGAGAAATAAAAATTTCGGATTAAAAAATATTTTGGATTTTGATATGATAAATGAGGAACTTTCATAATTGAGCGGTTGAGAGCAAAAGACAAACTAGTATCTGTATCTCTCTCTCTTACAAGTTTGTCTTTTCCTCTCAACTGCTCAATTGTAAGTTTTTGTTGTAAGAATAAATCGTCAATTTCTATAAATGAATAAAATTTACTGCATTTTTAAGCGATTGTAATGAAAAAAAAAAGAGAATTTTTTCATCATATGGCAATGCTGGATTAAAACTTTATTGCAAAATGTGCAAATGATAGAAAAATAGCATAATACAAATAATTTGAAATAGCTATAGTAATAGATTCTTCCTAGATCATAAAAATTTGTGATTTCTATAATTTAGACAACAAATTTAAATATTGTAAATATTCTGCATCAAAAAACTAGAATAAATTTATTTTCTTCATATATTTGCGCTCATAAACGCGTATATTTCTTTTTAGTTCTATTTTTGAGTGTTTCGAATTCATAAATTTTCAATGTAGATTTTTTTATCCAACTTTCGACAAAATGTAGAAGTGGAATCAAAATTAACAAACAAATCGGTAAAAATAGAAGAGGTTGTAGATTTTTGGCTTAAAAAGATTTTGGATCTTGATATTAAAAATAAGAAATTTTCAAAACTTTAAGTTGTAAGAATAAATGATCGAATGACCATTTATTGACCATCCTATCAATGAACAGAATTTACTGCATTTTTCAGCGATTGCAATAAAAAAAATAGATCTTTTTTAATTATATGACAATTTTCGATTGAAACTTTACTGCAAAATGAACGGTTGAGAACAAAAGACAAACTATTAAGAGACAGAATAAATGGAGTTGCCTACCAAATTTTGACTTGTACTACTAAAAGGTCCAAGAAAAACATTCCTTCATAAAGATTGTGTGGTTCAGCCATTGAACATTGAATTTACGAAAATCATTTAATCAGTATCAATAAATAAAATGAAAAATAAAACATGTAAATTAGTGATGAGATATTTAATGATCTTCTTAATGACAATTTTAACGAAATACATATAAAATGTGAATATCACACATTTTCCTGGAGTCAAAATTTATATTTTTCGTTACTTAAATGGATAAATATTTTTTTAGTTTTTCATTTCAAGCTTCTTTTAAACCTATTACACTGTGCAACACAAATTTTGATATCAGAATGTAGAAGAAAAAATGAAATCTACGCTAAATTTAAAGATTCCCGTGTCTCGGGTTTTTGCTAAATTAGGTCGCAAAAATGATTGATTCAACAATTTCTTTCATCTTTTCTCTCTTTTTAACACATTGCTCGAATAGGTGTGTCCTTTTCGCACTTCAAAGTTTAAATGAAAAGCTTTATAGACATAATTTCTTGAAACCCTGAGACACATGTGTCTTAAAATTAAGTGTATATTACATTTTTGCTTCTATTTTCTGATATCAAAATTTTTGTCTAAAATTTGTTGCACAGTGTTATTTTGCAGTAAACTTTATGGAAAAAATAGGAGTTTACAATTTATGACATGAAATTTTAAATAACTGATTTGTAAAAAACTGTAAAAAATTCTTCAGTTAGTATGAATCTGGGAATAAAATTATTTTTTGAATGACACTATATTAGTTTAAAAAATTTATTATTTAATTCAGGCACATGTATCTGTAGAACAGCAACTAATTTAAGCCAATATATTAAAAAATAACAATAAAATCTCCCAAGAATAATACAAATATGAGCGGTTGAGAGCAAAAGCTTTTCTGTCTTTTACTGGTTTGTCTTTTTCTCTCAACCTATGGTCCACTAATTTTCTGACAATTTTACAAATGATACAAATATCATAATTAATGTAACAAATGGACAAAATAGATTCAATATAACAGTACCCTGCCAAACTTTTTGTAACCCTGAAGTGTTACACTTTTTAAATCATTATAAAAACGAACAGATAAAACCAATGGGTGAAATAAGTCTTTGAATTATAAATTGGAAGTCTTTTAAATACATAACACGAAGAAGGACACCGTGAATTAAGTTATATTGAGAGAAAAGTTATATTGAGAGAAATACCTCATTAAAAAAAATTTTCTTCATATGTTTTTTGATTTCACTTATAATTTTCATTAAATTTGATAACTTATAAAGTCGGTAATTTTACGAAGCAAGAATTTTTCATATGTAAAAAACAATAATTTATTCATTGGCGAGCAGCAACAATGTATCTTTTGCAATTTCAGAAATTAAAAGCAAAATAAAGTCAAGCATTTTTTCGAATATTAACCTGACAAAAGAAAGCAGCTGTCAACTGAGTACCACTGAATAAGAAAAACATAACCCAGCTACTGTATTATGAAAAGTGACAGGACAAATGTAAACATTGAAAATATTTCAACAATCAACATTTTTTTGTATTTCGTTGTGTGTATGAAAAAAAATTATCATAATTTCTAATTGCACAGTCAAGAACTTTTATTGATTTTACAAAATTGCGCAGTTATTTACAAGTCAAACTTCTGTGCTTTTTTAAAAAATGTTTAAGATATTTTTCTTATCATGCCTATAATTAATGACAAAATTCTTGATTTCTTTAAAATTAGATCATTGATATAAAAAATATCCTTTTTGAGAAATCTTATTATTGCCTATTTCGAATTAACACTTAAGGTTTCATGCTAGCACTCTTCATTTCATTTAAATCATCATTGTGGAAGCTTGCAGAATAAACTAAATTTAATTTTTCAAAATTGTTTATTCAGTTAATTTTTCATATTCCATAAACATTATGAAAACTCTTTTCTGATGATAGTGTATTTTCAAAGTATTTTCAATATTTACATTTGTCCTGTCACTTTTCATAACACAGAAGCTGGGTTGTGTTTTTTTTTATTTAGTGGTACTCAATTGACATCTGCTTTCTTTTGTTAGGTTAATATTCGAAAAAATACTTAACTTTATTTTGTTTTTAATTTCTGAAATTGCAGAAGATACATTGTTGCTGCTCGCCAATGAATAAAGTATTATTTTTTACATATGAACAATTCTATCTTCGTAAAATTACCAACTTGATATGTTGTCAAATTTGATGAAAATTATAAGTGAAATTAAAAGACAGATATGGAGAAAATTTTTTTAATGAGGTATTTCTCTCAATATAACTCAATTCACGGTGTCCTTCTTCGTGTTATGTATTAAAAAGACTTCCAATTTATAATTCAAAGACTTATTTTACTCATTGGTTTTGTCCATTCCTTTTAATAATGATTTAAAAAGTGTAACGGAAGTGTAACGCTTAAGGCGTTACACTTGCGTTGCAAAAAGTTTGGCAGGATAAAAGTACATCATCCAAGATTGGATATTCTTACTTCATTAAAAAACGGTTTTATCAGGTTTTATACGGACTTATTAATTACTAAATTTCAGTAGAAACATTTTTTTCAATGCTCACTTCAGAAGACAACGTTTTGACTCCTGTTTCATCGATGAAAACATTTTTTGATAGACGACTGATCAATTTCGCACTTTCTCGTGGTGTCAGAGCCATTTTTCTTCAATTTTTCTTATAATCCTTCTTGAATTTTCGTCTAATTCAAAGTTAAATAACTGGAAAACCACCGGTATTATTATGAAAACGAGAAGAACGATTCAATAATAACATTTATAACAAAATAATGTAAAAAAATTCCAATGAGAATAAATCACTCAAAACCACTTTTTACAATTTGTTATTCTTTGTCAAGTAGTAAAATTCAGTAAAATTTTCGTTAAAAGAGTACAAGAATTTCGAATATTTCAACGATTGTTGTTATCAGGTGATATCAATTGATTTTCTATAATATTCTTTCGATATTTCAAAATATCGAAACTTTTGTCGATAATACCGATGGTGTGAATTTACATTTTAAACGCCAATTACGAGAAAATGCCAATTAGAATTCTCTTCGTGACTTTTTAAACTTTATAAAACTACAAATGTAACTATTTATAAGTGAAAAATTGAAATTTTGATATTTTTCGTCGCGATCGAGAAGGGCTACCAACTGTCGGTAACACAAACTCGGTACCCCCATCGGTACACCGGAAATGATGTGGCCTTCATCGGAAAACGCAAGCAACGCAAACAGCTCGCTTGCTCCTTGCTAGAATTTCGCTACCTAACCCAAAATTCCAGTTCGTAGAATTCGACAAAAATATTTACTCCTGCATGCAACTCCAAAAAAAAGGTAAGTTTTAACGTCAGAAACACAGGAATAAAGTTTATTTGTTTTACAGTGTCCCTGTCACCCTCATTTTCTGTAGTATTCACTGATTTTTTCATTTATCTATCATTGCTTGCCGCCAAAATATTCTTCGAATGAAATTTCATAATGAAAAACGTGGTGCTGGAATCTCGAAATTGAACGTTTAAATTTTCACAACCCCGAATATATTAACACGAATTAAAAGTCACTTTTGGAGAACTTAAAATTTCGGAATTTGTTTTTATGTAAATCCTGATTTTTAAGGTTAATGCGAAAAAGAGTAATTTACAAAATGTGAGGTTAATGTATGTCAAATTTCGAAGGAAAATAAAAGAATTGGGAATTTGATGGACCGTTTTTTAACAATAAAAGGTTTTACTGCGTTTTTATTTACAATAATTGCCGAGTTTTGGAGATTCAATTGAATTTGCTTCAACTTTGAAATGTCAAAACAGTAAATATTTGACATAAGTTAATCTGAAACTTAAATTTCTTTTTTTAAATAAAAATTGCAATTCTGTATTTTTAAATGTTTTTCAACCCTTAAATTTTTATTCTGGAAAGTTAATTAATAAATTTTTCCATGAGGTCCGAATTCCAACCCAAAACGAGAATTTTTTCCAAATTAGATTTTTAATAAATTACCCTGAAATTCACATAAATTTCAAATCCAAAACGAGAACTTTTCCTAATTGGATTTTCCAATAAATTGCACTGAAATGTACATCAAGTTAAAATCGAAAAAAAAAATTTTATGAATATTAATGACGAAAAGTTTTTGAATTAAAACAAACTTATTTTTAATAATATGAATTTAATTTATATTTTTATTATTTCATTTTATGAAAATTTTATTTAACTAATTAGATAAATTCAATTGAATTTAGGCCCATTTTTACTTATTTTTGATTTTATTTTGTTCCAACTTTTAGTCGACGAACAAACTTAATATTTCGCTAACAAGAAATCCAGAATTCATTTTTTTTCGTCTGATTGACTTCAATCAAAAAACTTTTTCATGTATATAAAAATGTGTATCTGAAGTTCCAAACGATTAAAATTAAACAAACAAAAAAATTAAAAACTTAAAATTAAAAGTAAAAAAATTTTCCAACTGCTTTCGAGCAGTTAAAATCAAAATTTTTCATAATTTAAATATATTATACAATATATATTATATTATATTTCTCATATTATTACATATTATATCTATATATAATATATAATTCTAAACTCAAAATCGCTAAAATAAACAATTCCCCTTTTTAGTTGGAACAACAAATTCGACGTTGTCCAAAAAAATATTTAGCACATTTTCCATAATGTGGAATTATAAGTTCGAATACATTTTTTTTTCAACGTTTCAAACTTCAAGTACATATCAGTGGTTAAAAATAAAAGACAAACTGGTAAGAGACAGTTCTCAACCGCTCATATAAAAATTCTATTGTTCCTCCATCCACTTTGTTTATTAATTTACTCTTATAATATATGTGACGCACCACGAAGAAAGGGACCTAAGAGGCATCTGACGTAAGGGCTATTATCTGCTTAATTTCAATAAGAAAATGACTCTAACATAAAATGCCTCTTAGGTCCCTTTCTTCGAAGCGTGTCACATATGTATATTATAACAAATTCGACGTTCTCTAACAAAATATTCAGCACATTTTCCATAATGTGGAATCATTAATTCGAATAAATTTTTTTTTTAAGCGTTTCAAACTTCAAGTACATATGAGCAGTTGAGAGCAAAAGACAAACTAGTAAGAGACAGTTCTCAACCACTCATATAAAAGTTATATTGTTCATTCATCCATCTTGTTTATTAATTTACTCTTTTTAGGTTTATTTTATATTAACATACACCGGATCGATTCATAGTGTGATTTTTTACTATTTTTTAGGTGAGAATAATGGCGATGAGAAGATCTCAAAGAATTGAAACGATCGAAAGATCGGCACCTCCACCTCAAAATGCGTCCACGTCAGCAGCTCAACCTCAATCTATGCAAATGGATGAGCAAGCTGCTAGATGCACAACAGAAATTCTGGACAAACGATGTTGTTTTTGCAACCTGGAAGAGGACAATGAGCTCCTATACGGGTCATTTTACCAGTGCGAGGAAATCGTTACGCACTATTATTGTTTGGTATACACACTGTTCATTTAATTATATTTCTTTTTTTTCTGAGAAATACTTTTTAAAATTTGAGCACATTTTGAAAATATTTAATTTTATACATTCCAATTTCTTTTCGTTTGTAGATAAAATTTGTCACAATCAGAAAGGGCAAAAAAAAAGTTTCTTTTAAGCTTCCAACTTTTTATAGTGTAATCTTCAACAAGTGTAATTAATTCATAGTTTGAAATGTGTTGATATTAATGAAATATGTCATTCTACATGATTCTTACTTTTTAATTTTTGAGTAAACAGTCATACATGAGAAACATACAATAAATTGTTTATTACAGAAAATGAAAAGAAATAATCCCTCACATCGAATTTTATAATATATATTTTTACAATTTCGAGTATTAGGCCATGTATTTGGTCCTCTTCATGGTAGATAGAACAAAATACATTACTTTCCTTTGTCAAAAAAGAAGTTTGAGACTAGAAAATTCATCCATAGTCGAAAAACATTACAATATTAGCGGTTGAGAGCAGAGGACAAACTAGTAAGAGTCAGATGAAGTGATAACTAACTCCATTTTTTCTGTCACAAGTTTGTTTTTTGCTCTCAACTGTTCAATTGTTCTTTCAAAAAAAAAAGTGAAAATCTGTGAGTTAATTACTAACAGAAAAAAACTTTGTGACAAATTTCAACTTTTAGAATTACGAAGGAGTTTCATTATAAAAATTCAAAAGTATATGGCCCACTAAATGTAACTCCAGAAAAATTTTTCAAAGTAAGTTCTTATTTAGGAATTATTAATTTTTATAAATCGGGTCTCCTATTTCAATAAATTTTAACTCGATGTATACAGTCAAAAAATGAAAATGAATGTTTTGATGGTCAAGGAAAACATTTCTTTTATCTAAATTGCAAAAATCTTGTTAGTTCAAAAAGCGAGAATGAATGCAAAAAACCCATTATCCAAAGCTCTCAAGATCGCCCTAGCTATGAATAATAATCATTTTATTGTATTAAAAATAAAATTATTTATTGCATTTATTATTTGATTATTCAAAATATATATTTATATTATTATAAATAATATGTAATGGAATAATTTGTATAATATTCATATTATTTAAATATTATTACTTAAATTATTATAATTTAAGTTTTGTGACATTTTATAACTTTTCATTCAAATGACATTTTGCTATCTTCTATCAATTTCTGATTTTGAAAATTCATGTAAATTCGTCACTCTTGGAGATTTTTTCATTTAACAAATTTCATGATTTTGGTAAATTTCTCGATTTTCCAAAATTTTGAAATTTCCAGGAACTTTGTGATATTGTGAGATTTGAATCTATGATAAAATAAAGTTAGATTCACAAATTTGATCTTATGTCCTGTCATAGTAAAATTTTATGTCTCTAAAGTTCCAAATGTTTAAAAATAAACGAAAAATTAAAAAAAAAACTGTTTGATAGTTCCTAGTAATTGAAATAAGTCATAATTATTAGCATTTAACAAACATTATTAAAAATTTCCTATTATTTTTAATGTCAACTATTATTTTTAATGTCAATCATGAGTGGAATTGAAAAAACAATTTTTTCGGTCTTCATTTATTTTATAAACGTTTGGAACTTAAGGCGTATGAAATTTTTAAGGTGTACTGAGTATATGATTTTAGGTTCTGATTCCGGGTCTCTGTGAAACTTCTAATATCTTGCGATAGCACAATTTTTAACCATTAATAGTACCATTTTTAACTGCACTGTAAAAAATGATGATAGAAAAAACCAGCCGCTAGTGATTTGTTTACTACGCCCGGCATAGGAAAATCACGATCCGCTCCTGCGAAACTTCGATCGCTAGTAATTTCGCGTCAATGTGGAAAGAAAAATCACATCCGCTAAAAAAAATCACTAGCTTCTATGATTATTCCTAGGTCCGGCGTCAGTAAGTTTGGGACCTACGCCGAGCGTCGTTATTTTACCACCGCCCGTTTTTTTACTATATCTAGTGAATTCAACAGCAGATGGTAATTGTATCGTAGTTCGTAAAATTCTAAGGATAAAGTTCGCAAAAAAGAATTGCCAAGCCTAGTGAATTTTCGCGCGGTGGGAATTTCACTACAGCTCCGAGTAATTTCCCTTCGCCCAGCGTAGTGTTTTTCATCCAGGATTTTTTACAGTGTGTGAAGGACTAATTTTGATACAGTAGATAAGCTAAGCCAGTTCTGGTCCAGGGGTTTCCGGAGCTAGAACAGCTTAGCTGATCTACTGTGTAAGATTAATTTTTTCTCAGCAGCAGCGACTAGAATTCCTTTATAAAATAGAGAGATCAAACTCTTCATCTAATAATTAAATAATTCTATCTAGAAGATCAAAAAGCTTCACTCTTTTTTTTTTAAACGGATTTTTTGAAAAGAAAAAAATCTATGTACCTTTCTGAAGAAGTTAGTTTGATAAATCAAGTCGAATCTCAATTGTGCATAAAAAGGCAGAAAATGGGTTTTCATTTATTCGGCTCTGAAAGATCGGAAACAATGGAAATTATGAATAATAAGAATTAAGCGGAATTCAATAACTATTATTAATCTTAATTCTTAAAAATGTGAAGCAACCTTGAAAAATCTGCCGTCGTACACTTTTTTTCTTTGTTGAATATCATATTTATCTTAACGTTTTATTTCCTTAATTTTTGCCATGCAATGAAATTTGTTGTAATAACCCTTTTCAGCTTCTGTCGTCCAATATGGAGCAAAAAGGTGCTGATGAAGACGGAATTCTCGGTTTCTTGCCGGCTGATATCCGCAAAGAACTGCGAAGAGGGAAAAAATTGGTAAGCTTTAAATAAGAAATTTTTAAAATGTGACCAAGTGTAAATTTTTCCTTTTTTTTATTTATTACTCAGTGCTGCACATATTGCAAGAAAACTGGCGCTACTTTGGGGTGCAACAACGGACGATGTAAGATTGTGTTTCACTTGCCCTGCGGCCTAAAAAATGGTTCTCTTCACCATTTTTTTCAAGAATTCAGGTAAGATTCGCCAAAAAACAGTCATAAGAAGTGATGTCTTCAAGAATACTTGTATTATTATGTTTCATTTGAATAGAAATACTTTGTAGTGATTTTTTTGTGTACAAAAACTGCTGTTTTTGGAAACATTGTTAAAAAAGCAATTTGTATTTGCCTCCTCATGATATTTAAAAGTTTAAGTACATCTATCCAACTTTAGTTATTTTAAAATCAAAAGATACCTTTTTATAAACTTCTCTTAATCCTTACTTCAATTTGTTAATGCATTCATTTAAATTTAATTATTTAAGAAAATAAAGATTGAGCAATAGTGAATCTGAATTTTATCTGCAATGGCAATCCATTGTTTTGTTGCAGGTCGTACTGCTTAAAGCATAAGCCAAAGACCGCTTTGGATTTCAAAATGGAGGATGAAAACCTGTATAATGCGACAAAGCAGTGTGTCATTTGCTTAGAAGATATGGTCATCAAAAACAGTTTGGACACTGTATGGGCTCCTTGCTGCAAAAAGAACGCCTGGTTTCATAGGCAATGTGTCCAGGTATGTTTCATCTAATCGCCTATTATTTATAAAATTTATTAAGGACTATCAGATCTTAAATTATCGATATTGTTTTCTGAATCCATATCAAGATATCAAAACTTTTCGACTATTCTACGTACTGTTAGGACTTTTGATAAAACATCTCTGGGATCATGGCTATGGTAGACGAAGGGGAAGGGGAATACCTTTCAGTATTTAAAACTGTCAACTTGAATTCCTAAATACACCTGAACACACTTGTCAAATATGTTTGAAATTTTTTTCACTCGTTTTCAAGATAATAAGAACAACATTTTTTCATATCAGTCATATGTAAAATAGGCAATTATCATAGTATTTAAAAAAATACAAAATTCAGTTGAATCTTTTGAGCCAAGGAATCGTTTGGCACTTTGTGATTTTGTGACATTTTTTGAAACTTTTAAATGGGATTTGAATTTATGGTGAGATTGAGTGAATTTCACTTTGTGAAACTTCTTATGTCCTACCATAGTAAAGTTTTTAAGAAATATCAAGTACGTAAGCTAAGCTGTTTCTGGCATGCTCCGGGTCTTTGTGAAACTTCTTACGTCCTATGATAGTACAATTTTTAACTGTGAAGGACTAATTTTGATACAGTAGATGAGCTAAGCTGGTTCTGGTCCAGGGATCCCAGAACAGTCTTAGCTGATCTACTGCAAAGGACTAATTTTTTGTGAGTGGCAGTGGCAAGAATTCTTTTATAAAATAGAGAGATATAGAAAGATTATTCTTTGAAATGATATTATAGTAGGACATACGTTTCACGTTGTAAAACTTCTTATCTATGCTCTCTGGGGCCAGAATCAGTTAAGCTCATCTACTCGATATTTCTGAAAAATGGTACTATGGTAGGACATGAGAAGTTTCTCAAATTATAACTTATCTTCGGGTCTCTATTGACTAAGTCTACGGGATGAAGTTTTTTGATCATATACAGAGATACAATTTTTTACTTGAAAATTTTCATTCGCCAATGTCATCAATTATTTTCTTAATTTTGTTTTCAATTTCATTTTCAGAGACTGGCTTTGAGTGCAGGATATTTTTTTAAATGTCCGTTGTGCAACAATAAAGTGAAATTTTTGAAATTCATGATGGACTACGGAATTTACATTCCATGCCAGTAAGTAAAAAATCGTTTAAAAAAAATGTTCCGCCCTATCTACGTGGAAAAAAATTCCTGGCTCTGAGCGTTAAACAACGAACGCTAGAAACCCTGCCCATTTTGTACTGTCCATGTTATTGGTAGCTATATTAGCGTGGCTTAATCCCACTCTCGGAGTCTACGAGATCTCTCGCTATTACAACTAGGAATTTCTTTCCGTGTCTCTATCAGGAAATTAAAATAAAAGAAAAAATTTTTTCACTTTTAAATATTGATTTTAATTTTAAGGTTGCAAATCTTTTCCAAGTCTTGAAAATAATTCAGAGAATGAAGGAAAAATTAACTCATCACTCTGATCCAATTTTATAATGTATGTGTAATTTGACATATGTGACGTTTTCCAAGGAAACCAACCTAACAATTATTTCCTGAAGGCTGATTAAGAACTCAAAGACATTAGAAAATAAGCCTAAAGGAAATAGCAGTCTAGTCGATTTCTTTGGAACACGCCATAAATGATTGAATAAAATGACAACGGGTAGATGAAGATATAATATTCGTTGTTTGCTTTCTTACATTACAAAAGTGGATCAGAGTGATTATTCAATTTTTTCCTCACCAATCAATAATCTTACACATAATTCAGAAGATGTAGAAAATTCGAATTAGTTATAGAGTTGATAAATATATTTAAATAACCTTGAGAGTATTTGAAGAATTAGTTTATTTCGCTTAATTTCCTGATAATCAAATAGCTTTATTCCAGAAGTGCTAAATTAATCATTTTCTCAGAGATGCTTCGTGGGAACTTGAGCCAAACGCTTTCCAGGACCTTTTACATCGCCACAACCGATGCAACCACGATAAGTGTAAATGCCCGAAGGGGCCAGAATATAGAAGCAGCAACTGTCGCTCGTAAGATTTTTTCTATTCTCTGAAAAGAAAGTATTTGTTTCATAATTTTCAATGGTTAATTTTTTGTTGCTCAGAAAATGGGACATCAAAATTTGTTGCGTTTGCGGTTCCCAAGGAATGCACGTCGGATGCGGTGATTTGAATCCCTCGGAAATGTATGAGTGTCCAGTATGCTCCACAGTTACCCAGAAAAATACTGGAAAGAAGAAGAAAGCAGAAGAAAGGTATAAAAAGTTGAAAAAACAGAAAACAAATTAATTGGAAAACAAGGTGAAATTTGTAATCTGTACTTTTGAGCTCAACGATGTTTGTTTAAAATAAATTTTACTCTGTTTTGATGTTTTTTCGCAAACTTGGAATTTTTCATTCAACCTGGAACACTTGATACACGGAGAAAAAACCTGCGGTGTCAAGTCAAGAAATCGAGAACGAATTCTTTTATTTCTATTGAGGAACGTTAACAATCGAATTTTGAGAGGTTTAATTAGTCGCCAATTTCAAAGAATTTCTGAAAAATTTGCCCTAACCTGTAATATTATTATTAATAATATTACCCTAACTTAATCTGACAATATTAATATTATTATCATTAATATTAATATTAACCTAACTTAACCTAGCCTAACTTTGTTAAATTATAAAACAACCTCTGAGTGCGATGTGGAGAGAGAAAAGGGAGCACCAACTACTTCAAAAATCAAGAAAACCCTATTTTTACGTTTTCAATGTTTTTAAAATTTCTGTCGCATTATTTCCTCAAGAGGCAAACGAATGGTGCTACCTTGATTGTGTGTTTTTTTAAGGTTAATTTATGCAATAAAAAAAATTTTACTGCAATAAATTTGGTGAAGATGATATCTTTTCAATTCATTATTAACAAACTTATGCCAATTTTTTTTTTTTTTTTTTATTAAAAAATGCCACTTGTTCATAGTTTTTGCCAGCTTGCTTTTGTAAGCGCTCGTCAGTGCACATATTTAAAAACTTTGCGTCCCATTAGTATTTGCCTTAAGATCAGTCAGATGGAGTACCCTGTTTTTTTTCTCGTAACACATTTTTATCTATGAACCTCCTTTAAGTGTGATTTACGATTTACTGATGGACGTAGCGTTCTCAAAATAAAGTTTTTTTTTACTGAGTTAAGAAATTCATTATAGTAAAATTCTTTTTTCAATTTCCTAGTCAAATTTTATTCATAACAATTTTTAGTCAACGTTTTGGTCATAATTCAACGATACAATTTCTTCTTTGGAAAATATAATGCTGAAAAAAATAAATATTGTAATTTTGTTTGAGAAATGAATCAAGGAACACAAGGAGTTTTAATAATGGTGATCAATGGGAGAGAAAAATGAATTCAATTGGAATATATTGAAAATTCTAAATTTGGAACATAAGAACTATAATAGATAATTCGCAAAAATAACATATATATGGAAGTTTGATGCATAAAATTTAAATAAACAGAATCATCTGACAGATTGTTATAATACCTTTAATGTTTACTCCAATATTTTTCAAGTAACACATGTTGTATGTTCAAATGTTTGTATTTTTCCTTACCATTGCAGTTATAGAAACGAAGTCAAAAAAAAACGTCTTTTCTGGATTAATTGCTAAGAGTCTGATTCCGAATAAAATTCATGAGCCTGTTAAACATGAAAAAAAAAAATTATTCAATAGTTCCCATAGATTGAAAGTGAGTCGATCAAAGTTTTCTACGGAAGCGTCTTTGTATATATATTTTTGTACTTTTTACTAATAAAAATTGTGTCGTTTAAACATGTTGTCTAAGTCTTAAAATAGGTCCAAAATATGACTAGAACTTGGACAAATAATTG
Source organism: Platygaster orseoliae (assembly GCA_030522825.1). Classification (NCBI taxonomy): domain Eukaryota; kingdom Metazoa; phylum Arthropoda; class Insecta; order Hymenoptera; family Platygastridae; genus Platygaster; species Platygaster orseoliae. The sequence goes on from JAPYZL010121648.1 coordinate 14,221, forward strand.
TTATGATAAAAAATTTGACTAGAAAATTGAATAAAGAAGTCTACGTTATGATTTTTAAAAAATTTCCAGAACATTTTTAAATGAATATTTCCTAATTGCTTGTATGAATTGTAAAATTTCAGAAGTGATTGCGAGGACATGGATTCCGACTCGAGCGAAATTTCTGTTGGAAGAGATGTTCCTACAGAGAAGCCTCAGATCACCTCTCAGATTGTCTCAAGACCTGGCCCAGCCTCGTTCAAAGATAGGATGAAGAAGAACCGCCCCGGCCCGAAATCTTTCAAGGATAGACAGAGTCTTGCCACTGAAAATAAGTACGTTTACTGTGAATAGAATTGCATTCTATCACATTTTTGAAAATGTAATAGAAAAATGATAATATTTTACAGCTTAATATCAAAAAACTAATATATATATACTAGCTGACCCCGCGCCAAGGGGACCAAGCTCTGGTCAAAACGTGTTACAGTTTTGTCTGGTTTTGTCCTCTACTGATCTCTTTGACCTCTCTTTCTACTCAACTTCTCCAAACTTAAGTTTCGCTCCTTAAGGTAGTACTGCCACGGTGGAAATAACAATACGACTTTTTTCAAACTTCGCAATAATATGGGACGTAGCAAAACAAAAAATCATGAAAAATTTCAAGACATTTCACTGATCCAAACTCAATCTGTAAATTAACAAAGCTTACATGTACTCTTATGGGAATAAAATAATTTTTTGAAATTTCCATGGAAATAAAAATACGAAAATTTTGGAAAAATTCTATAAAACACTTTCATACGCTATTCGTATCCTCGCGAAATTTAAGGATGATTCACTGATTCGTTCGTCAGAAAAAAAAATGTTTCGTACATCAAGTGGACAAAAAATTTGATGCATATTGTGAAGTGGATTTGGCAACGTTGCATAATACATATATGTAATACTCCTATGTGGCCAGTAGAGAGAGAGATTGGCATGCAAGTAGAGTGAGAGAAAACATTCACATGCGACGTTGCCAATAAAACGGGCCAACATCTTTCGTGTGAAGATAGGTACTATAAATTTCAACTGGAGCCTACTTCATGCAATCCGACCGCGGCAGTACTACCTTAATAATAATTGTGAATATCGTTTTTGAAAATTGTGTTTCAATTCGCAGTATCTAGTATCTGTTACCGAAATAAAAATCTTGTCAAATATTATAATTTCTTCCACATTTGAAATAAAATTCATTTGTCAGTCTTATAAAACAATATTATTTTTAGAATCTTTAATATACAGTCTAGAAATAATCAGAGTTGGGCGGAATTAATAATCCGGGATTACGGATTGGGAATATTCCTAATCCCAATGATTTGAATTACGGGATTAAAATTAATCCCGTATTTCGTGTCAGCGGGATTAGGAATATTTTCAATCCCACTGATTTGAATTACGGGAT
>JAPYZL010121650.1:0-19062 GCA_030522825.1 Platygaster orseoliae
GTCGAGTGGAGTAAATGAAACAACCTGAAATCGCTCAGTTACGCCATCTTTGGCAGACGTCGTAAATCGAGTTTTCGATGTTCGAGTTGTGAAAATATTTTTTCTTTTCTTTCTGCTTCGTACATCAAGAATATTTTATCCCTTCGGGCCCGAGCTCCCAGAAATCCTCTGAAGCACCGAAAGGGATCTCGGGTGAAATCCCTTCTAGCTCCGAGCTCGTTATCAGTGAATTATGAATTCGGCTTGGGCTTTCATTTGACGTACCTACGGCCCTTGAATTCGACAATCTAGGTTTTGAATTAGGGCGAATGCAGAGCAAAAGTTTCCGTACATAAATTTTAGGCGTATTCTCGCCCCCAGACTCCAAAAAATGATTTTTAAATCCATTCAAACATGAAAATAATAGATCCAGAAGGATGTAGGTCAGTAAATTTACGATTCAACTTGAAAATTGGCAAATCTTCATATGATTGATCTGATTCAGCCTTGGAAAAATAGTTTTTTAATCAAACTCAAGCTTCGATTATTCATCATTTCAGATAAAAAAACTTCAGTATTATTTACGAGAATCCAAACCACTCAAAACGGTAAATAATTTTGTTGAAAAAAAGTTGTTTTAGAAATTGAAAAACTTGAGTCCACTTGAATCCTTCCGTTTTATTTGAACTGGGTCAATAGATTTTCGAAGCACAACGAGATTTACCTTTTCACGGCTCAATAGTACTGATTTTGTTCTTTTTTTCAAATGTCGAGGACAAAGTTGAAAATTGTTTCGGATCGTTTTCGAATTCGTTGGAATAAAAATTTGAATTCTAAATTTATCGATTTTGAAATTGAAATAAATCGTAATATTTCGTATCGCTTTTTTTACTGAATGCATGTATACAAATGAATGAACGAATTTCGAATAATTATTCTATTGGTTTCAAATTTACAAAATGAAAATATCGAACGGAATATTTTTTGAATGTATTTAAAAAGTATTCATCTCCACTCTCATATTTTCTTTAATTTTACCACCCGAAAAATTGTTCAACAATATTCCACGTTGTCGAATTCAAAGTGCGCACGAAACGAAATAGACAATTGCGGTCTTTAATCATTGCTGCACTCACTCTTCTGTAAAAAAAGACTTCACTTAAGAATAGCGGAATCGTCAGTTTCTAAAACGTTTATCGATCCGTTCGGTTCTTTTTTTGTCTGCCTTAACAACTTTTGCACTCTTCGGTTTGAGAAGGATTCGGACGTTTTCCTCATCGATCCGTTTCCATCTCTTCAAACGTTTCTAATTTATTCGCCTCTGAATTCAACGCGTCCGAATTCCTCGCAGTTAATTACTGTTTGTAAAGTAAAACGCTTTTTCATATGCTGAAAAGAAACCTTGATTTTTCACATGGCGGAATGCCAACTTAACAAGTCGACTGTAAGGAAGGAATGGCACAAACGTCGAATGACAAGTATACCTCAACTCAAGGCAATACTTTAATTTACCAAAACATGTTTGGTTATTATTAGGATAAGTTTATTAGTTTTTATATTATTTAGTTTATTGGTGGCTGTGTTCGTGTATTTTCATTCAATCAGTGCAGTGTGTGTTGGAAACAATCGTATCTCAATTCTCTGAGTGACTCACAACACGTTATCGATTCGTGTGAGAATAATAAGATTCTCATATAATCCCAGTCGTTTCGAAATAATTGATCGAACCGGGGAATCAGCGAATATTTCAAATTCCAAAAGTGCCTTTTATGAATAAAATATAAGGGCGCCTTATTTAAAAACCAGGCGACTCCGGTATCGAATATTCATGTCCCGCCGACGGGGCTATCACAAAAATAAAAATTGTTCGTTACATATTTTACGAATCCGATTAATGCATCGCACATATACAGAGTCACCAATAGTAGTCAGTCCGTGAAAACTTAATCAATTATTTCACTTTTTTTCGTCGCGGGATTTCGAAAAGAAAAAGCCTCAATGTCAGCATTTATAAAATCACGTGATACGAGCAAGCCGCGCGAGATAAAGCTCCGAATAAAAACACAGGAATTGTACCAAGGGGAAGACAGCGCGGGAAAACGTTTTCAGAAACAGCGGGAACGTGTACGAAGCATTATTTCTCTTTTTCGTTAAGCAAAGAAAAGGAAATCCCCTCGTGGATAAATAACTAGCAATTATTTTCATAAGTATCCTATTTATAACGGCTGAAGCTTTTAGGATTCTTTTTAAACAATGTTTTCCTTGTAAGCGCTGCTCGGAATGCTTATTAATTGCAGGGGAAAGTATTGAACCTCGTTTCGCGTCATCTTAGAAAATACGGCAAAACTTTGTGCGTCTCTAATACATCCAGAAAAAAGTTCTTAGGAGAGGACATTTTGAAAATTTCAGAAAATGATGTTTAATTAAGAAGAAACTCTGGCAATCGAAAAATAAATAATTTAATATACAATTTTTGGATTAAACGTGTCTGAATCATTCGAATTTATTATAAAATATGAAAGTTTCTTAATAATCTTGAACGAAAATATTGATAAGTTATTGGAATTTCAATGTCTTCGATGTCTTTTCGATTTTACTGCAAGGCATGTAAAAAAAGAAAGAAAATGATAAATAATAAATTTCATCTTGAATCGTCCGACGTGATTAAGGTTGTCTTTTGAAGTGAAACTTCTCTATTCGAGGGAGTGAAATCGAAATCAGCTGACGATTGTTGGAAAGATTTAACTGTGCGTTCAATTGGCGCACGCGGGAAATTTAAATGTATGTTGAATTTCATATCGACAAATAAAATTCATTTTACTGTTGAAATGAATCGGAAACTAAATGAATATTAGTTACGTTGGAATTGAAATTCAAAAAAAATTTTTCAATAACAAAACTATCAATTATGGTTTATAATATAGCATGGAATAGTACATTTTTCTAAATAACATGCAAGACGAAAATTCTAGAAATCTTCGAAATACCTAAAATCTGAAAAGTTATAATTTCTATAAAAATCTATAAAAATATTAAAAAATTTTCAACTTCAATTCCGATAGTATCGAATTTAAAAAATTTAAAAAGCCGAATAGACATTCATAATGCTCGTTTATTGCTCAAAAATTAAAGAATTACCAAAATTATCAAAAAGTTTAGAAAAAAAAATCTCAAACTCAAAAATCACAAGAATTGAATTTTGCTACATATAACTCGAAAATTAAAAATGTGAGATTCTGGATTTCAAAATTAAAAATCATAAAATTGTTTTGATTGACCTAATACTTAAAAAAATATGGAAAAAATGTTCATTGAAAATTGAGAGAAAGTGATGAAAATAGTCAATTTTCTAATAATATATAGTATGAAATTCTAGAATTCTGTGTAGTGATTCATGAAAACTTTGAAAATTGTTGAAATCTTTGAAATACCTTAAATATGTGAAGTTCAAATTTTTAAAAAAATCTATGAAAATATAAAATGTTTTCCAACTTTGATTTCTACAGTATCGAATTTGATAAAGCTAAAAAAAATTCACAATGCTCGTTTATAGCTCAAAAATCAAAGAATTACGAAAAATTCCAAAAATATTAGAAAACAAAGAATCTGAATCTTGAAAATCACAAAAATCGAATCTCGTTATATATAACACAAACATTAAAAATATGTGATTCTAGACTTCAAAATTAAAAATCACAAAACTGTTTCGATTGATTAAATACTAAAAAAATACAAAAAAGTAATGTTAATGGAAAATTGAAATGAAGTGATTGAAATTGTCAGTTTTTTTAATAATATAGGATGAAATTATAGAATTCTGTATAGTGATCCATAGAAACTTTGAAAATTGTTGAAAATAACATTCAATAAATGAAAGTTTATAAATTACATGCAATATAAAAATATCTTGAAATCTTTGAAATACCTAAAATCCATGAAATTATAATTTTATTATATAAAAAATCCATAAAACTATAAAATATTTTTCCAATTTGATTCCAAAAGTATCGAATTTTAAAAACTAAATAGACATTCATAATGCTCATTTATTGCTAAAACATTAAAGAATTACAAAAAATGCCAAAAAGTTTAAAAAAAAAACTGTTGTGTGTTAATTTTTTGTAGCATCTCTATCAAAATCAATAAGACACATATTTTTTCTTTTTTTTTTTTCTTACAAAGAAACAACTGAAGTTCAAGTGAAAAGAAAAAATCCTAAATGCTAGAAAAAGAATACCCAAAAAAAAAGATCCAGCTCGAATTACCCGGACGATTTGAGATGAAACAACCCAAACTGCATCGTTTTATAATTTTCCTGGGTGTATGTTGCAGAAAATTTTAGGGTTTATCAACTCAACTTATGATTCCAGGCTCATAAAGTGCACTAAATTTTAGCAGTCTTCAAATAGCAGTTACATTATTCAACCTACATAAACCAAGAATGTGTTCACTGAAGTTATCTCTACTTGAAAGTTACAGGAGGTTACATACCTCGATCCACATTGAAGTACAGCAGAAATGGCCAACAAAAATCCTAATTATTCATGTTAACTTGAGTGTAAGTCTAGCAGTTTCAGACAAAATTTATGTCACTGTTCACTTTCATTGTTTATCATTCCTCAAAGAAAGAACGTAAAATTAAATACTTCAGATCAAAAAAAATTTGTATAATACTCCGGATGGTACGAGAGGCGCATCACTTTCCCCACAAATAAATATTATTTCCCACTAATTAACATTCAAACATTCGATGGAAACTTTTATAAATAACCTCATTGCAAACATATCGATGAAATTTTTTTTACAACACTTTTCTCCAAATGAAAAATTTGGATAAATGTCGAATCGACCTGCTAAATCAAGAATTTGCAATATTTGATTACGTTAAAAGCCATCGCAATAACACAAATAAAATCTTGAATGGTTTTCTATTTATGCCTAAGATCATTATATTCAACTACTTCATGCATCCACGATTTTAATTTCAAGAAAGTTTCGTTCTATTTTACAGGGACGTGAGAATTATTTGTGCTCAACTGAAGCAATTCCGACGTGAAATTGCGCTCTTTATTTATCGCCATTCATAAATCCTCCATTATCACTCGAGAGCTAGAATTTAACGCCGGAATATTTTCCGTTCACTTATATATTGGGTGTAATGGATTTTACGCAAATACAAATTAAAGAGTGTTTTTTATATCGAATATTTCGAAACAATTTGTTTTCCTTCAAAGGGTGACTTTTACCTGAATCAAATTTGTTGTCGAGTAGGACTGCAAAATTGAATTGAACCTGAAAAAGTGTCAGGGTACAATAACCTTTGTATTTATCGTGTACGTGGAAAGCTTATGGCAAAAGTCAATTTCCATCCGGGTTAGGAGTAAATGTGATTTTCGCTATTTCATTTGCTGAGAACGACCATCCAAGTTCACAAAAGAGACACGTTATATCGAACGTTTTAGAACGAAGTAACAAGTTTTCGAAAGATGATGGACGAATTTATTTTCATAGTCAATGAAGTTTCGTGCGCCAGACACAGGGTTTGGAAAGTCACTTAAAAAACTGTAACGCGTTACTTGACCGTTACTTTGGTGAAAATTCAACTCGTTGAGTCACTGTAAATTAGAAAAACCGTAACGAGGTATCATAACTGCTCGTGAAAAGTAAAGTCTTGTTACTTTGATATTAATTTTTTGAATGGAAATTATAACTTAGGTTCTCAAGAGTATTATTTTTGCAATATTTTGATTGATATATGACTTTATTGGTAATTGTTTTATGTGAAATCAGCAATAACAAGAAAATAACACCTAAACAATTTTTAACAATTTTTACAGGTGTGAAATTCTGGACTGTTTTGACTTTTAAAAAATCTGCTACCATAATTCTACAATAGTTTTGACATTTTCGTAAGCTGAAAATGATTTCAAGTTTAGACAGTTCAACATTTTATAATAGTTTCGACAGATTTTACTTTAATTAAATGCTGAAAGTATCGAAATTAATAGTCAAACTGAAAAAACTGGATGTTTAACTGTTAAAAATTTCCAAAACTTTAACAACTGTTGAAAAGTTATCGAAATAGGAAAAAATGGTTAATCGTTCGTCAACTGTGGAAGTTCAAATTTATTTAGACTGAAAAATTGTAAAAAAACTGTTAAAAACTAAAAAAATGTAAAACCTGTAGTAAAATTTCAACCTGTTAAAACATTGAATACCTGTCCAAAGTGTTGAAAATGTCTCGAGCCGTAATTGATTTTTTACCTACTTATAAGTAAATCATATGAAACTTATGAAATAGTCTTTATAAACGTGACAAATTTTTTTTGAATTCGCATCGAGCTCAGAATTGAGTTTTTCTAAATCCAAAAATACAAAACCTCAAAATATGAAATTTTCTTATCTAAGAATTTCGAGCAAATAATTTTTTATACGTTTAATTAAGAACGCAGAAAAAATTCCATATAAATTTCTGAAAACGAAGAATTGAAGTTTGACAAAAAGCGACATGAAAATTTTATCTAAAATATGAGGAAATAAATTAACCGTTATTATTACGATAATTTTATAATCAATGTAACGCGTTACATTATCATTACAGTTCACAATGTAAAATTTTGAAGTAACTTTATTTTCAAACCCTGGCATGACATCGGGTATGAATGTAATAACGCAGTGTGCTAATATTGCTGAATTCTATCCTTCAATAAATGATGAATGGTACCTGTATGCGCTTTCGTTGCAGCGATCAATAAAGTAAATACATGTACCAATTCCAATCTGCTTCAATCACAACACTCAGTTGAATCGAATGTGTCAATAATGAAAATTCGAAAGTTTCTAGAAAAATTGTATCTCACTAAATGATACAATTTCCTATAAATATTTACAGTTAAATAACTAATGTTGGTCATCGAGATGAAAATGTATGAATGCAGGGACGCAGGCAAAGGAAAAAAAAAAGAAAAGGGGTGTTGGATTTTTTCGCAATGTGGTGAAAAGTCACGATGCTCAGAGATTGAAAAAAGGGTACATTGAAAAATGACTTCTTCGAGCCTGGAATAACAGAGAAACACGGGAAACTTTCTTCCAATCTGCTGGTATTTTGGGGTGAAAAATGAATATGAATTTACATAACTCGAAAGAAAACCGTTGCAGTATTTTTTATTCGGTAAAAGTTTAGATTTAATTAGGAAATTTTCAAGAATTTCATTGAAAGCTTTTGTTAAATTTCAGAAATAATGAAAAGCCTGGAATTAATATTTGTACAATTAAACTGGATATTTTGAAGTTTCGAGAAAATTTTGTTATTTTGAAAATAATAACAATTAGTTCAACTTTGTGTTTTATTTGAAACTTTTACAGTTTATTTTTAAAATATCGAATATAATACGTTTCGTAAATCGGCACATTATTTCACGAATGAAAAATCTGCTATTATACTTAGACGATTTTTAAAAATTTTGCTTACCTACGACCCTGTGTAGATGAAATGGATCGACATAATGACACTTTCGCTAAATGTAATTAAAATTGCAAATTGAATATGAACGAATAGTTTGAAATTTCGAAATGTCAGTTGGAGGTTTGAAGATCTAAGAATTTTCAAAGATATCCTACGTACCTATTGTATTCATTGACTGACTATTTTGTCTGACTTTGTATACCATGCAGTTTTTTTTGCGTTTGCAGTAAATTTTGCGCAAAGTATTCCTATTTTAATCTTCAAATCATTCGTTAAAGTCACATTCATTGAAATCAGTAAACAACTAGATCATAAATTCGTATCGAGCAACACTAATATTATCAAAAACAAATGTAAGTGTATAATTTTTTCTATTTGGGTAGAATCAAATCAACCCTTTTTTGTAATGAACAATACTTATTCCAAAACTCGATTGTGTAGTGAACGAAATGACTCAATCTAATCAACCTAATCACAAAAATTATTTACAGTTACTAGAATTACTGTAATTGTACCATGCACACGATTCTGCTAAATACACGAATACCAAATTCAGGAACTGAGAAGTAAAAAAAAATTTTTTTTTGTTTCTTCACGAAAGCAAGATGAAAAGTTATGATTTATCATTCTCGTTTACATTAAGCCTATGCCTAACATAAAAAACGTTAATATCAACGTACAGGGGCGTAAAATGTTCAGGTAAATACGTGGTCGATTAATAAAATCAAATATGTTATAATAAACGAAAGTAAAAATTTTTGCAGTAATGAGATTTATTTATTTAATTTGGAATCATAAAAAATTCATTTAATCCAAAAACGAGGAATTCCAATATCTTTCGTTTTTTGTTACAGAAAACTTCAGAAATGAAACTCGTGCAATTTTGCAATGTATGGGCTTTTTGAATAAATACTTCTTATATTTTAGAAACTTAGGTTCAAAATATGAATTTCAAAAATACACTTTCTTAAAAAAAATCATTTAAACTATCCAAAATCATAAAATTTCTTTTTGAATTTCAATCCCAAACAATCCAAAAAAATTTCCCACAGTTCAAGTTCTCAATTTCAACATTTAGAAATTCATCAATTCCAAAATTTCTGCACGTACACGTGCGAATGATTGAATCTATATCTCACAATCTTGAAATTCATAAATTGCACTATATTTATGAGCACTCTATGATCAAGTTTAATTGTAACATTAGCGTAAGAGGGGGGGGGGGGGGGTGATGATGTTCTTAGTTCCAAATTTCTCACGATCGAGCACATCATATTCAGAACTATTTACGCCCCTGTCGACGTTTTCTCTATGAGTCTCCAAAGTTTTAATGACGCTTTGTCATTGTATCGAATGTTCAAGCGCACGCACGAAATAATCCAACTAATGAACGAAACCGCCCATATTTGTTGAACGAAATAACAGCAGTTGCGGGCATGTCATCGAACAAATATTGCGCCGATAAATTGGACATATTTCATCCGTGCACATCCGTCAAGTTCAACCGTTGTATCTAGCGTAACATGGGCGAACTGCAAAATCGTTCGTTTAATATCGTGACGTATTATTCATTGTCGTGTTACTTTTTGAACGTGCTTGATAATTGGAAAAATAATAGGAAAAACAAAAACTAATGACATCTGTCTACGAGCATCCTAGGCCTTTCTTTGACAAGAACAACAATTCCGAAATATTGTTCGTCTTGTTTGAATATGCGCTCCAATCATTGTCATTACTCAACGACATTTTGCGATTCGACCTGATACGTGCTTTTGTGAATAATGATCTAACAATTAGGCTTGGGATAGTTTTACTTGATGAGTAATTGAATTAACGTTTTATTTGTTGTACGTGCCAATCAGGTAGTTTGTTATAGTTACGATTATTTACTGCTTCAACGGTTACTTGTTATTTTGGGAAAGTGAAAAAAATATAACTTGGAGCTCGTGTTCACTGAACTTTGATAGGAATGATGAAAAAATATCTATCGGTGTAACGATGATAGTCTTTTCGACATGTTAAATTTTTATTTTCGAATTAAGTGTCATAAATTATTTCAAACTTTGAGTTTTCTGAAAATGAAAAAAAAGGAATTGGAGATTTGATATACTTGGATAATAGATTTAGATATTTTATACGGATTTAGTAACGATGGATTTTACGAATAGGATCGAAAATTCGGAGGATTAAAAATTTTCGATTTAAAAAATCAAAATCGAATTGCGTTATTATAATAACTGAAGTAATTTTGGTTATTTCAGTTTCGCTAATATACAGACTTCAAATTTTTTCCAAAATACTAGAGTTCGTAATTTAAGTTTAGAAATTGGAATACTTATTATTTAAATTTCATGAATCCAACAACTTCCAACTTGACGACATTAAAATTTGAATACTTCAATTTTTCGAAAAAAGAAACATAAATCTTGATTGAAATATCGCAAAATTTCAAAGATCTAAAACTGAAAGTTTCGATGCGAAAGATCAAATAATTGAGAATCAGGAACATCAAGCGCACTCAAATAATAAAAGTAATTTACATTTTTTTAGAAACATTATTAACTTGAGAATTTTGCGCATAAATAAGTGCCCATTAAAATATTGTCAATTTCAAAACTAAAAAATAAAAAAAAATTACTTTTTAACTAAAAATTCCAAAGTAAAATTAATGTTACTATTCTGCTTGATATTAAATCTGTAGTTTCCAAAATTACAAAACTGACATAAAAAATGTGAATTGATCGAGGTAACGAATAAAAAAAATTTTTATGTGTAAACGCGAAACGTAAAAAAGTTTTCACTTTTAGTTCGAATTGAAAAACTATAAAAACTGCTGTTCACTGTAATAAAATATTCTACGTATCAATTTTTTAAAAGTAATGAATTTAGAATTTCAGGATCTTAACACTCGAAAATTTTCAGTTGGAGTTTAGTGAAGATAAGAATCAAGATTTTGAAATAAAACAAGTTGAGAATGTTAGGACTTCTAAGTTTTAGAAATTCCGTTTCAAATCTCCGAAAAAACATTACAATTAGTAATCTCGACGTTTAGGAAAATTAACAAATCAAAAATTTATAAACAGCATTTAATCTTATGTTGTAAAATCAGTGGTTTTTCTGTAATTTAGTTGAAATCATCGAAATATTCTATCAAATCTATCCATGATTCATTTGAATATAAACATTAATGAACGTTTATAATTAATATTCTATAAATTTTTAGTAAACACTTTTACGAACCTTTACTAAAAAAACATTTTTTTAAATGTATATTTAAATTGAACTAACAATATTTGATTGCTAAATACCAAATCGAGTCTGGATTATTTATCAAACTTTATGAAAAAAAGAGAAGTCAAATTGTAAAAATTTTGGTCGAAAATTTTTTTACATTTTTTCTCGTTGTTATAACTTCATTGTTACTGCTACTACAAGAATCTTGTATAGCTAGAATTGTTGAAGTAACGACTGTATGTTACTTCAACTGTTACTAGATTACAAGGAGAAGTCATAAAATCTCATAAATGGCTCATATTTGTTTGTTGAACATTTTGATGTTGCTGTAACTGCATTGTTATTACTGGAACCCTTTAATAAAACGAATGGCAAATACAATTTGAGAATCTAGTATGCACACATTATATAGGCCACGGTAAAATATCACGTGTCGATTAACTTCCGAGTTCATATGAATGTCAAAATAATTTACTATGTTTGAGAAACGTAAGAATGAAGATATTTTAGAAAAGTACATTCTTTTAGCACAAAAAAAAGATATGAATTACGATATCTCCCAAGTAGCTTTCAAAATATTTACGAGTCATTTACATAATTGTAACATAAGTATAGGAAATTATTTTTCTATACGTATTTCATAAATTCCCATAAGTAAAAAAATAACAACTAAAAATTAGATTCATATCTAAGAGCGTTAGAAACTATTAGAATGTTTTTCAGTTGATTTTTATCATTCATTCGACGAAAAAAATTTGAAAGTAATAATAAAATCACGAAATAAAAAAAATTTCAAAGATCAACAAAATTTGAAAAGCTCTTGAAAAACACGCCTTACATTTCTTCCTGCTAACTGTGAAAAATGCAAATTATATTTTTTTAAAGATGTGATTAACAATTTTTTTATGCACGATACAAAAAAATTCAATTATTTTGAAATATTCGTGACGTAAGTTATACCAATTTCAAATATCTGGATTTTCTTAAAAACCGTACAACTCGTGTTAAAGAAACATAAATAAATGAATAAATGTAGGAGGAAAGTTTCCCGTCATTTATTTTCGTAAAATATTCGGATGAAAATGATTATGGCTTCCACAATTCATCACTCAAAAGCGGAACAGACCGAAGTTTCAAACTAATGTCTGCTAGACTTCGCGAATGTTTAGCATAAATTTGAATAGAATTCTGATAGGTTAAAATTGGACTGAAATAGAACAAGTTTTCAGGCAATTCAGATCACTCTAGGATGTATAAGGATCATTATTGTCGAAAGTTATTCCAGAGCTATCATATGACTGCTATCAACATTAAGTTCATGTTTCACGTTGACAAAAAATACTCGTAAAGTTTCGTGATATTGATCACGAAATTTCAAACACAAAAATTTGATTTTTTTCGTTTTCTGTCCTCCGAAATTCACATTTGCATGATAAAAAAAAGAAGCATTGTATAAGTCGTAAAAAAGTTCAAAATAATCGTAATTTTAACCAAGCCATGAAAAATGACGTTTTCACCACAATAATTGAAGCAGATCCCAAAAAGAAACCGTAACTATAACACTACTATAAAAAATATATAAAACTTCCCAAGCCTAGTAGCAAATCCCAAGAACATATTTTTTCAGACCTCCAGCCAACAGGTATCTTAACTCAACTTTCACTCTTGTCCCATTAAAGCTTAAAAACCAACCCTTTAAAAACACAAAAATTGCAAGCATTAAAAGAAAAACGCACAGTCTCGTAACTACTGCAATCGCACATATCAAGTAGAATCGTTTATCCGTTATGGGACACCGATCAATAATATTAGTAATGAGATCCAAAACGTGAGGTGACAATACAAAGATGAAACAAAATGAAAAAATTTGATCAAAAGCCACGTAATTTATCCTTCACGCACAGAGTAACCCAGATGAGTAAAAAATTCCAAGCTGTATATGAATCGACTCTCTTTCTGAATTAGACTACACGTTAAACAATAATTTAAAAACAACGTGCTCCTTGAGAAATACTGTATATTTTTGCGGAATCATTGAATAATTTCAGGGTTTTCAAGAAATTGCTATATTCAGGACACACTGCACATAAAAATAGACGTAAGTTCCCAACACGTGTATTTCCTAACCACAATTTTCACATAGGATGTCTCCCTAGAGGCCTTGCCACCTGAAGACACGTTCCCAGAATGTTATTCCCTCTTCGTAAATCTCGAAAAAAAAGTTTGAAAAACCCAACTCATTGTTCCACAAAGAAGATGCAGCATTTCTCTACACTTTCTAGACTAATTCAGATTTCGAGATGACGTGGTAAAATAAGAAAATATATACGTAATGTTCTATAAATGTATAGAATGAAACAAGTCTAACACGAATGTCACTGCTATGCACATACAAATACAATTGGCACTCCAGTATTCTAAAAATGAAAACTTACTGAATCTTCGCATTAGATTGCCGGCTCCCGAATCCTCGCTTCTAATCGATCCGTCGCTCTTTTGGTACTTAACATTGGGCACGGACAACAATCGCGCCTCTCGTTTCGCGGCCTGTATTCCCTTCACGATTCTTTTAAATTTCATCGATTTACTTTCGACCTCGTTCAGAGCGAGATTCGTGGGCCGCGACGCGTCGAGTATCGCGTCTTTTCCCTTGGTCTGCGCTCTAGCATCGATCGTTTTGCTTATATCGCTTTCTTTATCGGTCGCGCTATCCGAATCTTGCTGATGAGTCGGGGTGTCGGCGTCCACGATTGCGATGGGAGACAGTGATCGCGAATTCTCTGGCGTCGTCGTGGATGGGTTATACGTGCCGCCTTTTTGGTATTCCGACTGTGCCTGCTTTGCAATATGGGGTACTTGTATAAATACCCGAGATTGGGACATTTCGAGCTGATTTTTGGGTTCAACGAACACTCGACATTTCTCGGAGGTTATAGCATATACCCTGCGATCTAGGGAAATAGGCCAGACAAAACAAAATGGGCGACGTGAACAGAACCTAATATATTGTGAGGAGGGATAGGAGGGGGGGGGGGGGTGCGAAAGAGTTAAATTTCGTACTGAGAAAGAAAAGGTTTTGTTTTGAAAGTTTGATCTTTTGAGTCAGAGGTAGGCGAGTGATATTCGTAAGAACTCTATGGATGATAACAATAAATAACTTTTATTTGTTGAAACAGTCGTTTTTGGTCTTTTGAACTAATATCATTTTTTTCTTACTTCTATTTCACTATTTCAATCATTTTTGGAGATTCCTTGGTATTTTCAACATAGTAATGGATTTTGAGTTTGTATTTGGGAACCTTTTCCTTTGGCATAAATGTTTAAATATAATTATGATATTGAATATTTTAATTTTTTTGGGAATGATCATTATTAGATTTTTGGTTATTTTAGCCAGTAAAATCAATTTCATGATTTTTTTTTTTTTTTTTTTTTTTTTTATTAAGAGCACTTAGCACGTAGTAGAGGCTTGAAGTAAATTCTTCACTTCTGTTCGAAGGGTGGTTTTTTACAATTATTTTGATTAAAATTTCGTGTTGTCTTAGGGAATTTTATTGCTTGGTAACAAGAGTGTAGAAGGCTGAGCACAATCTATAAACTTTACTTGATCCTGTAATTCTATTTACTACGAGTTGCGTACATAAAATATTTTGTATTTGCCACAATAAAGTGAAATGGAAAATTACTACAAAATATTTCCTGCTACTTTGATGTTCGAATACGGTATTGAAATAACTAAAACTGAGTAAAAGATTGTTAAGATAAAATTTCTTACATCGTGAGTTATTTTTGATTACTAAAAATTTACTACTACTAAAAGTACTATAACGAACTAACAGAAATTTAAAAAAATATGCCAACCACGACGAGATTTTCTAAAAGTAAAATAAACTTACATAAATCGATTCAAAAATTCAGGAAAATTATACACTATGAATTTCTGTTTGTTTGCAGTTTTACGAAAATGTGTTACTTTATATTGTTATGAACAAAAAATTCGAATCATAAGGAGATGTGCATAAATATATCAGGGCCTTAAAACAATTGTTTGATACTAAATTTATCTAATTTTGAGGTATTTCATAATTTTTAGGCCTACAATCAGAGCTGCCAGATCGCGGTATTTGTCTCTTTCTAGCTTCGAACTGAAACGTAAGTTAGAAAGAGACAAAAACCGCGATCTGGCAGCTCTGCCTACAACAGACGAAATATTCTTGATAATCATTTGAAAATTTCAATAAATTCACATGAGTTTACAAAATTTGCCTAAAAGTTTATTATGAAATCCATGTTAATTCTGATAACTGGAGAAAAAAAACTTACGAGATTTAAAGATAGTTTTAAAGTCTACAAAAAGGTGAAAAATATCAAAAACTGTTTAAAACTCCCTAAAGCTCAAAAGAAAAGGATAAAAGTTTGATACCAATCTTCACAAAATTTTATCCTTTTAGGTAATTTCAAAATGATTGTGGATTGAGTATAACATTACTGAAACTTTTCAAATAAAAATGAGATTTTAATTTATGCACAGATCCAAAAATTTATTCCGAAAACTGACGATCTAATTTGGTGAAATGGAATTTTTCACTGTCTTATATTTTTTGCTGAAGCTGATTCGAACATAAACATTATAATTCACTGATTTCACTCCCTTTTTTTTCGTTAGATTCTGATTCGAGCATCAAAACTTAGTTAAGCTCCCAATTTTTTTTCAAGACTCCGAACATTTTTTACGATACGCAATATTAAAAATCAAGCCCAATCACTGCTCTCAAATTCCAAAAAGAAATTAAAAAAAAACTTTGTGATAATTAATGCAAATGTTTCTCTAGTTTATAGAATCAACTGCAACCCGAAAAAATTAAGTCTAAATCTTTTAAATTCATCAGGTCCTAAAATTTCGATAAATTTTCGAATTTGCCGACCTCTGAAATCAAGCACATCAAACACCAAATCCTTTATCCATTTCCTCTCTCGGCATTTCGGAAGCGCTAATCCAAACTCAAAAACGGATTACTGTGTGGCAAAACAAGAAAAAACAAAGCGCACAAGTACCCCTTCCTGTGAAGAAAATGACGTCGACGTGGCAAAGCCGCTCTTAATCATCTTCATATCGACTTTCGAGAGTTGTTTCTTGAGTTTGAAGCTTTTCCAGCCGTGGCATTTGCGAGCCTCGTCATCGCATTTTCGGCCCTCGTCGACATTTTCGTCGTAACTGGCTTTCGCGTCATAATTTATATTATGCGAATCCTCCGACTGTTGGTGCACCTGTTTCTGGGGATGGTGAAGGGGGACAAGGAAGGTCAAGTCGGCTACTGGCGCATCTACTGGATTTGCACTTCTAGCTTTGATGTTACCTCTTGTTTCATGGAGTTACGTAACATGTGCACGGGGTTAAATCACAACTACGGGAATTTTCAGTTTTCAGGGGGAAAAAAAGACAAACAGATCGAGGTAATGTAAGAACAACGAATCTTGGGTTCGTGCACTGCAAAAAAAACTTGCAACATTTTACGTGTTCTCATCTTGAGCAATTTTGAGACAAAAGTTACTGAATTCTTTTTTGATATACTTAAAACGTTTCACTCATATTTTTTTCGCAGTGGATAACCAAATCCACGAGGTCTGGTCGTAAATTGGGAACGCGAAATCGTGGAAACAGTCACAAGATTTTAGGCGTATTCTTGTAATGAGTGTAAAATCGAAGTTCCAAATTTACGAGGCGACATCGAGACACGGTCAAAGGCGGAAATAGGAGAGTTTTGTCTTGGCCCGTGACACGAACTTCGCCAACTTCCTTCATTAAAACTCCAGTGCTTTTGGTTTCGGGGATCTTGATCGATGTTGGAAACATGAGTCAAGTTGAAGGATTGTTAGTTGGATAGATCGGAGGCTCAACCGGAAGCTGCGCTTTTTCAGAAACTTTCTACGTGATTTGTGAAGAGTGATGAGTTGAAATTATCATGAATCAAATTTTGCCTGTCTTTTTTCTGGTGAGTATTTCAGGGTTAACCATCAAAATTTTTTATCAATGTTTCAAATGAGAACAACTTGGGATTTTATAACCTCAATTTCGTGAAAAAAATCATTACTCGCTCCGGTTTTGTTAGCCGAGCAAAGTCCGCAGCGCAATTTTCGAGTGATCGCGTTTTTGGAGCCTTAATGTAGAAAAAGGCAAGGAAAAGGAGAAGCAATTACGCGGTCACTTGTCACTTCCCAGGTACTATATCGAGCTACTCGCAAAGTTGGAAAAAAGTGCAGGTGGAACGTGACGGCAAACTTACTCAAGTGGAGACGAAATAATGAGGCGTTTCTAACAGAGCATTCAAACACGCCTCGATTATGACCCAATAACCGTGAAATTCACGCGTAAACTTGGCCATTTTTCGAGCGATTTATGCGATCGTTGGGAAAACTTAATTACAGGGAGCTTTTCATCGCATTTCCTTCGGATCACTAACGGGAAAAATTCAATTAAAGGGCTGTGAAAAAAAAACTCATCGACCAAGAAACTTATCAATTTCAGAGATTTTCCTCAGATGACCTAAGATGCTCATAGAAATAATAACACTCTTCGAACGGATACGTTACGCTCAACCATCGCCCGAATCGAGATCGCTTACCTTTATGAAAGAAAAAAACAAACGAACATTATTAGATCGATTTTTTTTTCTAATACGTCCTAATGTGCTCGATGTACTAGAATATGTATTTAAAAAATGCGTGAATATCAAGTCTACGCATTCAGAGCGAAAAATTTGCCGAACTCCCCCCCCCCCTACCCCCACCCCCTTCCCCATTAAAAAAAAGACATACTTTGATCCAATCGATCTCGTGTGAAATTTACGAAGAGATACATATTTCCGTTTGTTTGTGTAGCATTGCAAAGTTGGTACTTTTTGGTGTTAATGTTGATGTTGCGCCATAAAAAGCTTGGTCGTAAAATCTCAAAATTTTATTAACGAACGTCAATGAGGAAATTATGCAATCTACACGCGCGTTTTCGCTTCATCGGCAAAAAATAATGCAAAATGCTGATTACGTGCACGTGCGTCTGTCGGTAAAAGAACTTTTCAAAGCAACATGCGACAACGAAAAAATCGTGATTATGTGCAGAATCATGCATTTGTTTTTTTATTTATCCGATTACCATTGTCGTTGCTCTCGCTGTCATTCGTATTCCTCTAAATTTCGAGAGTCATGTGATGAAAATATTACGAAAGTGTAACTTTCTCATACAGACAAATAAGCTATAGAAGTTTTTTAACGATAATTTATTCAGAAAGAAAAAAAACCAAAAAGCTCGACTACATGACATTTTCAAAATTACGTATTATTGTTTATATTTCTGCTCGTTCTAAATACTATCATGCACTTGGAGTAAATAAAGTACTGGCAATAATTACTGACGAAAACTGAAAAAATTCTCTGCTCAAAGGAAAGCTTGGGAAAAAAATACAAATAATGCACAGAAGAAAATGAGAGGTTCGAGAAATTCTACTTGAATGTCTATCTTAAAGTAAAAAATGGAAGTCAAGGGCCAAACTTTTTCGTTTTTTGAATGCTCAACAAAGACCTACGATATGTCTAAACGGTCTAAATTAACAGATTTTCAGCTACTGTTTTTTTGTGTGCAAGTCAGGCAAAGTGACGAGAGGCTACATACTCAGTTTCGAATTGTACAAGTTGTTTTGGAATTAAATTAATTTTTCTGTATACCTTTTGACACGTTAAAAAATTTTATATATTTAGATATTTTTATTGTGAAGTTTTTGAAATAGTTGTCATTGCAGAGTTCGAAATTTTTAAAAATGAACCGATATTTCACGTGAAAAAAGAACGTTTTTATTTTTAGTCTTTTTTCGTTATCGAAATTGAATAATAATTTTAATAATAATTTTTCGTGAATTTGATCAAGTTAATGAACAATTTTTTTCCCATTTCAAACAAGTTTGAACTCCCTAATTAACAACATCAAACTTACTGACCTTTTCATATTTATTTAGAGCGAATGCTATACTTTTCAACAAATTATTGATTAAATGCATCGAAAAAAGTTTGTACTAATCCTCATTACGAGAAAACCGAAAATAGCGAGAATTCAAAGTACGTGCATTTATTTTGAGTTGGCGAAATTTTGGTTCGAAAGTTTGCTAAAAGCTCCAGAAAGTTTTTGTAAATATCAGTGAAGTTTTGAACCAAATGCATTTCCCAACTAGTACATTGTGTACCGAGGAGCCGTGTTTTGCCGTTCGCGGACGAGGTGCACACGACTTTTTATGTTTTGGGAGCACGTTTTTTAGCGCGAACTTAGCGAATTAATAACGAAATACGCGATAAACATTTCGTGGCCCGCACCTGTCAACCGCGATTTGTTTTTGATG